>BDJD01001699.1:68268-104186 GCA_002564525.1 Rosa multiflora
GAAGGGACTGCCAACCGGAATAGGAGGCGGTGGTTAGTTGGGACTGCCAACTAGCCACAGGTAGTAGACGAGACTGCCGACTAACTACCTCAAGTCATCTGGAAATGACTGCCAACCAGATGACGGATTGGATGGGACTGCCAACCGAGCTATAGTTTGGAAGGGACTGCCAACCAGACTATTACTTAGAAGGGACTGCCAACTAGGTAAGATACGCATGCGCCAAAACTGGCCTCCTTGTCAACTCCTTTCTTTTTAAATCCTTTATTTTCCACAAAGTCACATTTACTCAAATAATATTCCAACTGAAAACTAAATACCATGCTGCATGTATTATTTAAACAAAATAAAAGTCCACTCACAAGTGAGTCCCGCAGCTAAACCTGCTGCCTGCCTGTGTCCTCCTCGCTCGAGGGCTCAGTACGTCCTGTCACAATTGAATAGGATATAATTGACCATAATAAGGAAATACTCTCAAAATCAACTCATTCCCCTCGGAATAAGCATCCGTTATTCATAAAGTGTTATAAAACTCCCACACTTCAATTTGGGATTAAATTCTATAATTCCTTACAATCTCAATGCCCTCCAACTCATAACAACTCAACCGATTTTAAATTCGATTCCTCAACCATTCAATGACCTCGCTTAATCTAAACCTTCACAAGGACCGTTCGATAACTTAACAAATTTTTAATTCACTTTCTTCATCACAATTTACCACCAATTTATAATATAAATCCTTTTCCAAAATTTCCACATTCTTTCTTAATTTTTTTCCCCTTTTCTAATTCACAATTCCAACTCCAACAATCTCAAATTCTCTCTACTTCCTAACAAATAATTCAACAATAGCCCTTTACCAAGAGATTTCACCCAAACACTACAAACATGACAATTCAAACAACCATGCTCTACAACAAAATCCAAAGAAAACTCAATATCCAACAATCTCAAGTTTAACACAAAACTCAAAGATTAAATCCAATTCCACTCAACCTATCTATTCCAAATCAACTTCATAACACACACAACCATCTCTATACCTGCAACAGTCACCAAAAACAAACAGAAATAACCGAAATTCAAACCCAAAAATATCAAGAACTCGGCAGCACTGTTCACTCTACTGTTCATTATCCCTAACACCTCCTCCGGCCAAAATAAACCACAAGGAGGTTGGAGAAGTGTTCAATCCTTCCCAGCGACCCAAAAGCATAAGGATTTCCAGCCGGAGACCGCCGGAAATCGAAAACCCAACCGGAGGTTATCAAACCCGACGGCAATCATCCCCCAAAATCAAACAAATCAAGGCTACCCAGCTGAAATCACTTACCTGAGATGACAGAGGATGAGGAGAGGAAGCTGTGGTGGCTGGAGGCGAGCCCAACGACGTCCGGCTAAGGTGAAACGCCGGGAAGACGAGTTCGGTTTGGGGAGAAGAAGAAAATGTAAGGGGGAGGGCGCGGGGGAGTCGGCTCGGTCCGATTCTCTCTCTCTCTCTCTCCTTTAAAAACTTAACCCCCCTTTTTTTTATAAAAACCAATATTTTTAATAAGGGATAGTACCGTAACACTTGAATCACCACTTCCCCGTAAAAACTCCGACATAACAGACAAATTAAAAGTCAACTCCTCGGTCAAACCCTATAAAACGTACTTTATAAAAAATATTAAGGTACGGGGCCTTACAACATGATTCTCCCATATAAGTTTCCGATGCTTCCTGATATAACAAGACTCCCTTGGCTTCATACCCCTCTTTCATCCACCTCATCCACCCCATCTTCTGCTTCCTCCCTAACACGTACTGACCCACTCACAGTGATCTCAAGGGCTCTTACTGACCACCCCTTATTGCTTGGTAGTAGGCCAAAGGATCGCCCATGTAGCTGACCATATAAATCAATTGAGTAGACATCTTTAGACAGCGTCTTCCACCTACCGTATTTTTCCTCAGTTATCCTTCCTTCTATTCTTGCATTGCACGTAGCACCCACATGATCCAATAGTCCACAAAATAGACAGAAGTGAGGTAGGTGCTCATATTCGAATGTGAGCTTGCTTAACTGTGTATGTCTCGGGTTCAACTGAAGACGCATGCCTTTCCTCAGAGGATCAGAAAGACGAAGTTTCACCCTCAACCATAGAAAGCTCCCACTTCCATCTCCAGTAATAGTAGAATCCGTCAACAAAAAGTTCTCAATACTACTGCCAATTTTCCTTCCCATGTTATCTGTCAACAGCGCGGAAGGCAACCCTTTTACTCTTAACCAAAAGTCTTGGCTTGTTAGGTCAACAACCCCCGGATCGACCATTCCATCTAAAGATACCAAAGCCAGCAAAGAATTATCAAACGACCACGGACTTCCTTGTAAAACTCGGAGTCGATCCCCATCAGACTTGAAGGAGAAGACAAATCGCTCCGAGCTCTCCCACTCCAAAATGGAAAGCTCCTCATTCGTCAACAAAATCTTCCTAATAATCCGTTTGAATGATTCCACGTTAATCTTCTTGCTAGTGAGGACATTCCCCAGAAGCCAAAATCTCTCAGCAATTAAAGATTTGGGATCATCCACTGTTATGACCTCCAGATCGTCGTCGTCCTGAATGGCAAGGCGCCGAGAAAAGTCACCCACTACTTCCTCCATTCTGAGCAAAACTGTCCCAAAAGCCGATCACACCCACTGCAGAACGAGAAGGAACCCCCACATGCACCGTGGTTGACCTGAGATTCTATGTTATGCAGATGCGGCGGAACTTTGTGATCGAACTTCAACAAAACCCTCGTGTACTCTCAAACCCTAACTCCGAAAGAGAAGGGACTTAAGATTTCAGAAAACCAAATGTGAATGATTGACATATGTTGCAAATATAATAATGAACCTGAAATTTTTTTTTTTTTTTTGACAACGGTAACCTTATAGGAAAGAAGAAAATTAAAAGAAAACAGAAAACAGAGCTAAACAATGCTCTCAAGGTGGAGCTGCCACCGCATCTGATTGAAGGAGGTGGGTATGCTACAAATATAATATGCAATCCTTTACATTTTTCTTAGCTATTTTCTTTAAAAAGTCAGTTTTAACTTTGTTTTCTTTTTAGGTAGTTCGTGGAGTGATTCAAGAGAAATAAGAGCTGAAAAGGAGCAATGAAGCCATGGATCATGAAGTACTGATGCAAAGGACCAAGTTTGATCAACCTTTTGGCCAGAAATTACAAGGGAATTCCACGGAATTCATTGTGCAAAACAGTTGCTGCAAAGCAGAAACTGCAGTTTCAGAATCAGCTTTCTGGGAACGGTTTTGAGGAGCAATTCTTGCACTCTTCTAGATGCTACTTCGCAGAAAGGGTCAGGGATCCTTGAATACATGATGTTATACTTCAACTACAGATAAATAAATGGTCATAAGGGTCAATTAAATGGTCATAAGGGTCAATGAGACAGCAGGAAATCAAAGTCAAAGTAGGCTTCCCGATAAGGCAGAAACTGTCAGCTTTTCACGAAGCTTTTTGGGAGATCTTTTTCGGCGATTTTCTTGGAGTTTTTCCAGAAGGTTATTGATAAATATAGAATATGGGATGTCATAGAGCACGTGGGAGTCAAGAACCATCCAGAAAAATGGCGAGACGAAGTCGTTCCTTGTCCAACAAGGAAGCTTCAGAGTTAGAAATTGAATCCTAGTCAAAACAGGACAGTTTGGCAGAAATATTCTTTGGACGGATTTTGGGTGCATTTTTGGAAGGTTATTGCTGCTGAAAATATGAAGGAGAGTCCTAGAATGATTCCTCAAGATTTTGGGAAGATTACTAAGGCTTGAAAATCATTTAATTGTATACCAATTAGAGTAATCCTCAAGCAACTAGGGGAGGTTTTCGAAGCAGAATTGGAAAAGGAAACTTGGGCTGTGTATTCTACATATATAAAGGCTCTGAACACGTTGAAAATCAAGATGCTACAGCACCATCTTCTGCTCCCAAACCCTAGTACACAAAGTCTAAAATTCCCAAGTCTTCAAGAAGGAAAACCGTGCAATCCATCATCCATCTTCCATCTTCCATCAAGCTTAGCCGTGACCCATCTTGAAGGAGTTCTTGCATCTAAGGCTGCCTAAAAGTGAATTCGTGGCTCTCATACTCTCCCTTTTATGGTTTTTATCATCTTGTAATCTAATACTTATGTTATTCTTTGTTGAATTTCAGACGATGTGTGGCTAGTCAATTTTTGTTAGGGGCGAGGTTTGAAGCCCCAATTATGTAGAACATATGTTTGTTTAAATTTAGTTTCTTGATCTTTGGTGTGAATTGGTTGGTTATTTCTGCTTGATTGAAAATTTTTATGTGTTTATGTTCTTTGGTCGACACTTAGCATGTAATTGGAGCTAGGATTTAGAAAATAATTCACCTAATCGTCTTGTTTTCTAATCCACAAGTATGCAAGGCTTTGGACAAAAGCTGATGTTTAATCAACTAGAAGAGCATGCTAGGTAGGCGTTCCACACTTGACTGCAACTCTATAATCAATCGTTTCCATGAGATCTTAATGCTTCAAAAGTGTTGACACTATATGTGTTGTTGATAGGATAGCGTTCTATACCTTGATTGCATGTTTGATAGGCTTAGCTATTGTGCGATCACGTAGACTAAGTATTTAGGGAAACATTAATAAGGGACATGATCTGATCCGACTTGTTTCTTGGTTGGTTTCTGTTCACACCTTAGTAATTGAATCTAGGTTAACTTAACATTGTTTGAAAGTAATTGGTGGTGGATTTCCAAGTCTCTAACATGTTCTCCATCTTATTTTCTCAAAACCTAAAATCAAAATCGCTTTCCTTTTGTATTTTCTTTTATTTTCGTTAAAAACCAAAAACCCCAAAATATTGTTCTTGTTTAGGATTGCAGACCACCTTTGTATCCCCTTTTGTTTCCTGCCATATTTTTCTCTCTTTTCTAGCATTTGACTTTTTTGTTTTGTTATTTGTTTTGTGCTTTAGTTAGTTTTGTTTCGTTTTCTTTTGTGTGAATTATAAAGTTACCCTCAATCCCCGGCTTGAACGATCCCTGCTTACTCTATATTGCTAACGACAACATCTTGCAGGGTTAAGTTGAGCGTCTATTTTGGGCATATCAATCTAATTGAAGTACATGAAGCAAGGAAGGAGGTGGGTTCAGAAACCAATCCAACACACTCTCCAGCCGTAGAGCAAGGTGAGCAGCAACATCTGCTGCCACATTTGCTTCCATACTGATCTAAGACCAGTTTACAGAAGAGAAAGAATCAGCCACATCCGATATTTCTTGGATAGCATTGATTGACTGCTAAAACTTTTAAAGTCTGAAGAGCGGAGTCTCCTTCTGCTGAACAGCTGAAATCTTCACGGTCTATATCTACTTCTCTCTAGAGTCAAGTTCCTCACCACATTACTCCTATTCATTCTTGATATTTTATTTTGAAGTCGATTTTCATCCACAAAAAAAGAGATCTTTTGCGACGGTACAAAAACGTCGCAAATAATACAAAATCCGTCGCAAAAAAGCATTTGCGACTGGGTTGCGACGGATAGCAAAGCGTCGGCAAAAAACGCGTAGCAAATACTCCAGAGGCTTTTGCGACGTTTGTCTCCCGTCGCAAAAAAGTGATTGCGACGGATTTGCGACATTCAGCGTCCGTCGTAAATAGTGGTGTCGGATTTCATAATTTTTTTGCAACACTGTATTGCGACATTTTTTTCCGTCGTAAAAATTTATTTTTACGACGTTTGGTTGGTGTCGTAAAAACTCATATTTTATCTGACATTTTTTATGACGTTTGGTTGGCGTCGTAAAAAATCATATTTCATCTGACATTTTTTTACGACGTTTGGTGTTTATGTCGTAAAAAGTCATATTTTATTTGAATTCATTTCACACATGCATCAAATGTCGCATGTAAAATCGTACACATACTAGGATCTATTTAGAATCATCGCTAATATCATTTGTGACATCTTTCATGTCATGTGGTATGTATTTACACAATTGAATTATTATTAAAAACAAACAACCATTGATTCATAACACAATTTTCTAGTCATACATATTCAAATAATCAAATGCAATAACAATGAAAAATCTTTAAATATCTAATGAGTATAGAGTAGCATATGAATGAATTATCTTGACTTCCTTCTCCATAACCCAATAATAGGTCGCCCCTGACCTGAATGAGCAAGAGTGAAAAAATATATATATATATAATTCATCACCAAAGTCAGGAAATTATTCAATTAATGGTTCAAATTCTATTATAAGAATGTACTTTATTACACACCTTGTTCTTCATAATGAGTAGGCTTCATTCATGAAATAAGTTATTTGTCAATACCCTGTAAAGAAATATTAAAATATTATGAATCACATGATTTTAAAATAAATATTATGAAATTCAGATTGTTTTAGCCAATGAGTTTGATACCTAAAAACGGGAGTATCATTATCTAATTTTCAGATTGGTATAAAAAAACTAAAGGACTGTGATCAGAACCGAAAATGGGAATTGAACATTGACATATGCTTGAGGAAACATAAAGGGAAAAAAAAAAGAATTATAAAGTACGCACATATCTTAGTACCTGGATCCTGATTATTTGTCCAAGTGAAAGTGCTTCCCTTTGATGGTGCTTCCTTCAGCCCTACATTAGTAATAAAATTTTCGAATTATAAATAAGAATAATTTAAATGTAGAGATCCTCCTACTCTATCATTTGTATTGAAAATGCAACTGAAATCTCCTAATACTATAGTTGGATACACACACAAGCAATAAACAATACAAAATTGTATAAACCTAGTATCCATAAACAGACTAATCATAATGATCAATCTGATATATAGTCACACCTGACACTTTGAGTTGCCACATGAATTTGTCAAAATTCCCTCTTCCATGCATACTGTTGCAAGTCTTAACCAAACTCGGAAGTTTGGTAAATTTTTTTTTTAATTTTATTATTATTTTTTTGCATCAAAAAACAACTTTGCAGAAGTATTTGATAGAAGAATCAAACAATGAAAGGACAAGAACAAACAAAATGAATTGATTGAAAAGGTTCACAGGTCACTTTTCTTGCCCTTAGGCTATCTCGTGTTATGCTCTTTCCTCAATAAGCAAGTATTCAAGTTCCTAAATGAGTAAATAGCAAGTATTCAAGTTCCTACATGCTTACAAACATTCAAGTATTCAAGTCAGTTCCTAGAGTAAATAGCAACTTACAATCTGATAAGTGCCTCCAAAAGGGTGTCAAATATGTCATTCAGATAAGTCAACACCTGTTTGACATAAAATTAAAATATAATTAGAATTTACCCAAAAAGAAAAATAAGACGAGCAATGGCCCAAGAACTATCAAAAGACCAATTCATCTAGAGGCTTATCATTGACCATATCATATACTGCTTCTGTATCTAAATTTTACGCAGTAATAAAAAGCGCATGTCTATATATATATGTTCTAATCGGTGCCATTCATAGCCCGTCCACTGTTAGTCCCTGTTTAATAAAGCAAAATGAAAGGTGATCTGCTCCATTTGTCAACAATTCCTTATAATTAAAACAAGGGTCAAATTAATGCCAACAACTATCTTCAACTTCAATTGAAGAAGTAGATATAAAGTACAGAAGAAGAAAAAATTCCTAACAACCATATATATATATGAACCCCCTATTAGAGTATTAGGTGCAGGTCTTATTTGTAGCCGTATTTTACAGTCCAGCTTATCCGTATTTCTTAAATTGCAGAGCAAACTCATATCTGCATCTAATAAATGTTAGTGATTCTCTGCGATATTTGAGACCTTGTGAAAGAAATTGCAGGCTTTTAAATATTAACGTGCAGGCAACCAATGGACTACACAACACTTTTAAATTCATCCACAGAAACAGGACTCTAAAATTGAGTGAGACCGGGGGTTTCAATATATGGGATTTCAAATGTGACGGAGGTTCCGCAGAAACAGCTTTTTCAAAATTGAACAGCTATGCCTTTCAAATACATTTATGGAAAATCATAGACAAGCCAGAATTTTAAACAAGAAAACAAGTCATGGAAAATCCACCAAAACAAATCTTCCAACTCTCTATTCAATACCAAAGACAAGACAAGCAAATACTATCTTTTTCACTCTTCAATAAAAACAGTATCAATAGAGAAAAGACTCTGTGGAATTTATCATATAGGCATTACTAACAATTTAACAGCCAAAAGGGAAATTATAGACAAAAAGAATGCACTCATTAAAACAATATACTTGACAAACATACCCACAAATCAAAGTTCCCGTTCTTGGTTTTCTTTAATGCACCCAAGTCAATTTTCTTTAATCACTTGACAAAGGCAATATGAATTTTCAAACTTTCTTCCAATTGCTGAAGTTTTTGAAGCAATGACAAGGATAGGGAAACTTGATGTTTACAACTAATGCCTTCATGAAATTAAATCTAACTTTCTTGCATTCAATTTCAGAAGCACAAAATGGGGTTGACTCGCACATACCAGGTCACTACAAATTGCAATTAGGAATTTACAGCAAACACACAACTGAACATCTTCAACAATCATTAAATTTATGGGGGCTGCCCTTTCAATCAATCTCTGGCCGCTCAGTGCTGCTATTGGTGCGAGTAAAGATGAATCACAACCTTCCCCTTTCATACACGACTAAATAACTAAACCCTAATCAATTCACAGTAGAGGAATCGCAAAAGGAAGACTCACCCAGTTCATAGAAAACAAAAAAAGGCGATACATTGAATGACCTTACCTGATAGAGACGAAGAGAATGATTTCGATTGAATGACCTTGCTTGATTCTGCAGTCGTGATAGCAACAAAGTATTGCTAGAAACTTGCTTTGAGCGAGCGAGCAAGAGGAAGAGGGCGAGAGAGAGAGAGTGTCTTGCCGTCTAGCTATAGGAGACGTGATAGGAACTGACTTTAGGTCGATGTGCAGTTTTTTTTTTTTTTTTGGTTGCTGATACGACGTATTTTAAATTGTATCGCAAACCCTCCTTATTTTCTGCCTTTTTACGACAATTTGTGCGACGGCACTTAATGGGGGACGCAAATATATTGGCGCTAACTTTGGGCGCTTAAATCTGCCTAAAATTAAAGACAATTGCGACGGCCGTGCCTCGTGTCGCAAATAAGGTGTCACAAATAATGCTTTTTCTTGTAGTACTTCAAATTCCCACGAAACCCAGGTTAAGCTCCAATTGATTCTAACTCCTATTTTTGTGTTTGTTTTTACAATTTTAATTTGCTTGCATGTGTTGCTATGTTTCTGTTATCTGTTTCAACATCAACTTTTTTTTTTGTCATCTTTTTCTCTGGTTAGTATTTCTGCAGCACTGCTCATGATTTATTATTGTAAAAGAGGCACCAGTTCCTAATTGATCGTGGATTTATATTCAGAAGTTCTTATGTAATTTTGGAACATATATACTTGCATAACTTAGGCACTCACTAATTTTAATCATAACTTTTAGTCAAATAGGGTGTATGGAGATGTGTTATGGAATAGTATATGCATTTGCAGCTGCTTCTAGAGTGTTTCACTGTTTTGTGTCTCTGTTTATTTAGATACCTGAACAAGAGAAAGCAGAGGAATAAACAACCACTTAAACCAAACCAGTTAATGTTTGCTGCTTCCCTAGTTAATTATACAACTCTTTTTGGAATGAATATTTATTTATAGTGGATTGACTAGGAAATTATTCACCTCTTCTATGTTTTATGCAGTAGGGAAGGGAAACCAGGAAACACAATTGCATGTTTTCCATGATAGTTAATTCCAAGCCTTGAAATTGTGTTGAAAGTTTCTCGGGTTACTCCTCTATAAGTCCTTGGACACGTACTTTTCCACAAGTAAGAGAGTAGGTTTTATCAGAAATGAGTGCAGAAAGAACCTCTTCATCTTCCCCCCTTCAACTCCTCAATGGAAATATGATGTTTTTGTGAGCTTTAGAGGTGATGACACTTGCAAGGCTTTTACAGAACACTTATACACTACATTGGAACATCAAGGAATCAACACTTTCAGGGATGATACAGAACTTTGAAAGGGGAGGCTATTTCTCCGGCACTTTTTGCTGCAATTGGAGAATCAAGATTTGCCCTCATTGTTCTCTCACAAAATTATGCATCGTCAACATGGTGCATGGATGAACTTGTAAAAATTCTTGAGTGCATGAAAGCAAGAGGAACTGTGCTGCCAATTTTTTATGATGTTGATCCCTCTGTTGTACGAAAGCAAACAGGGAGTTTTGGAGAAGCCTTCACTAATCATGAAGAAGGGTTTAGCGATGACAAAGAGAAAGTGCAGAGGTGGAGATCTGCATTAACTGAAGTGGCAAGTTTCTCAGGGTGGAATTCAAAGGAATGGTATGCATATACTCTTTTCTCTAATTTACACATAGTTAAGTTTTGCGCTCTTCATTATGTTATTCACAAATAATATAGGCAGATAATCATTTAGCTTATGAGGCTTTTTAAATGTCATTACAAGTATATACAGAAATCAAGTCCAATGCAGGGACAATTTCATAAACTAAATTCCTGATATGTTTGATTCTATGTTGTAGGTATGAATCAAAGCTCATAAGAGATATTGTTGAAGTTATATGGGCAAAATTGCAACCTATATCTTTCAGCTTTGCAGAAAATCTAGTTGGAATTTACTCAATTGCAGCCGGTCAATTTCCTTTTAGATGTAGGGGTGGATGACGTTCACTTCATTGGTATATGGGGAATGGGTGGGATTGGTAAGACTTCAATGGTAAGAGCGGTGTATGAGAGAATCTCTCGTGAATTTGAATTCAGTTTCCTTCTTACCGATGTTAGAAACTCTGTTGAAAAAGGTGATCTACTTAATTTACAAAAGCAACTTCTCTCTGTGATTTGGACAAAGGATGGCAACATATCAGACCTTCATGAAGGAGCCACGATTATAAGGAGGTTGTTAGGCCACAAAAAATTTCTTCTCATTCTTGATGATGTGAATGATTCAAGTCATTTAAAATATTTGGTAGGAAATGGAGAGTGGTTTGGTTCAGGCAGTAGAGTTCTTATCACAACTAGAAATTAATGAGCATTTGTCAATTGAACATGGAGTGGAGAGAAGATTAAAGGTTGAAGAATTAAATGATGATGATTCTCTTCAGCTTTTTAGCTGGAAAGCATTCAAAAGAGGTTACCCTGAAGAAGATTTTCTTATTTTGTCAGAATCTTTTATAAGTTATATGCCAAAGGTCTTCCTTTAGCTCTTGAAGTACTGGGTTCGTGTTTGCATGGAAGAGATCTTAGTGAATGGAACAGTGCACTGAGAAAACTAGGAAGAGTTTGTCATTTGAAAATTTTTGACATACTTAAAATAAGTTACAATGACCTATAGATTCCAAAGAGAAGAAAATATTCCTAGACATTGCATGTTTTTTTAATGGACAAGACAAGGATCGTGTAACAGAAGTTCTAAACAGTTGCGATTTTTCTACAATTATTGGAATAAAAGTGCTCATGGAAAGACCTCGATCTCTTGACTGTTTCGCATGGAACACTAAGTGTAAGGAAATTAATCCCCTTTCACGCAAGTACTACTAGTAGAGATGGAAAGAAGAAATAAGCAAGCCAAGATGACAAGAAGTTTTAACGAGGTTTGGCCAAAATCCATGCCTACGTCCTCAGAGAGTTTTCATCTTCACTATGAGAGAATCACACACTACTAGCATATGCCTTATAGAGCACTTTAATTTTTCTGTATCTTTTGCTCTAGAGAATATGGATAACCGTATCAAAAAGTCATTAGGTACGGTGCAGCCACGGAATGAAAAAGGGTATCCTCTATTGCAGGCTCTAGTAAGCAAAAGCCACGCTTTTGACTTTGGTGTCTCTATTTTTTATTTTATTTTAAATGTTATATTAATGTTTTTCTTTCTCTCTCTTTATTTTCTTTTAATTTATATTTATATATTAATCAAAATATAAAAATACTGATTTTATACGTATACGATACAAAATACCTTAATATTTCATTTAATATTATAAATTTTTATCTGATGTTAATTAAGCAAAAAATCAAAGAATCTTCTTCAGTATCCATTATAGAAAATTACATACAAGTGTCAGTTTGAAACTTAAATTAGCTATAAGGCCACCAAAGTTTTATTGTACACATAAGGCCACTTGTATGTTTAAATTATTTACACTCTGACAATTTTACCCTTTGTGGAATCTTTTTCCTCCAGCCAAAACAAAAAGAAACTCTCACTCTCTCTCTCTCTCATTTTTTTCCCCGATCTCTCTTCTTCTTCTCTTTCCTCTGCAATCACCGGAAACCCAATCCCCGATCTCTCTCTCTCTCCCTCCCTCCTCCCTAATTTCAACAAGCCCACTCCAATTTCAACGAGAAAGCTCTCCTTCTATTTCTCTGCTGCTCCAATTCGAGCACCACGGCCTTCACGTCTTGGTCTCGGCCTCCGATCCCGGCGACCACCAGCATGGTGCTACCAGACCTTGCACCGCCGTCGTCACCTATTATAGATCGAACAAAAACAAGAGAGGAACAGGCAGATCGGGAAGTCGTCAGCGGCAGTCTGATTTCTGGTTGATAATCGTGATCGGAGAGGTGATAGGAGAATCGCGACGATGATGAAGGTGCATGGCGAGGACAGGCGAGGCGAGGCATCCCGGGCATCGACGACATCGTTTAGGGCTCAGTTTGGTATTGACTTGAGCTTCTGGAACTGCCTCCTAAGCCGCTCAGGGCTCATCGTCTAGTAGAGCGCGATGGTCACCGACGCCGGACTGAAATCTAGACCTCACCGGCGGCGTGGAGGCTCGAAGAGAGGCAGAGGTAGTTCATTTGCTCGGCTTGCTTCCAGATTGCTTCGCACCGGTGTTTTGGGATGATTCGTAGTCGTCGAGGTCTGATCTGGCATTCAATTTCGTCTATGAGGTGAAGGTTTGGATTGGGCTTTCGAATTGAGTGCACTTGCTTTCAAGAGTATGATTTGAATCATGGCAGATGGGTTAGATGATGCAGAGAGAATGATGCTCTAGTGTAGCTTTTGGTAATTCCCATGGATTTTTTGGCTAACTCTGGTGAATGATGCTCATGAATACAAGTTACGTTGATGGATAATGATATGTGCAATACATTCAAATTTGAGCAGTGCATGGATTCAACATTGTATATTTATAGTTGTTTTGATTTTTCGTTGTGGCTTTTGTGTTAGTTGGTAATAGCTTTCTTAGTCGATGATAGTAGTTTTGTTAGGCTATGGTAATAGTTTTTGGTGTTGGTTAAGTAGTTTTTGGTGAGAGTAGCTTTTGATGTTGGTGAAAGCAACTTTTGCTGTTGGTGAGAGTAGTTTTCTAGCGTTGGTGAGAGTAGTATTTATTGCTGGTGAGAGTAGTTTTTGGTATTGGTGACAGTAGGTTTTGTTGGTGGGGATAGTAGCTTTTTGTTTTGGGGAGCATAGGTTATTTGGCAAGCAGTAGCTTTTATTATTTGTGATAGTAGCTTTTGTTATCTCAACGGAGGTTGCCGAAAATCTTATTAAAGTAGTTTTTGTTGCTAGTGACAGTAGCTTTTATTGCTAGTGATAGTAGCTTTTGTGACCTCGCCGGAGATTACCGGAAATTTCATCAGAGTAGCTTTTGTTGCTAGCTATAGTAGCTTTTGGTGTCAGTGACAGTAGCTTTGTAGTCGCCGGAGTTGACCGGAGACCCGCCGGAGTTCGCCGGAAGTTGGTCGGAGGTCGGCCGGAAGTTGGCCGGAGACCCGCCGGAGTTGGTCGGAGACCTCGCCGGAGAGGAGAGAGAGAATTAATGTTGACTTTTTACTCTAGTGGCATTTATGTAAATATGTTGGTTTTTAATATCCAAAATATAACACATTTTTTAATCTAGTGGCCTTATGAGGGAAAAAACTTGTTGGTGGCCTTATGACTAAAAAAACATTCAAAGATGCACTTATATGTAATTAAACCATGTTTGTTTTACTCATGCTCGGCTCGGCTCGGCTCGGCTCGGCTTGAAAGAGGGCATTCATGTTGATTTGCTACTCATATGTGCAAGATTAGCGGGATTAGTTAGTAGTTAGTACTCATGCTAGTGTCACTATTCTTCACTCGATTATTATTTTTGGAAGATTGTTTCTTGGTACATTAATGTATCAAGAAAAGAAAAAAATGAAAATCTCATAATTAAGATAACGTTTAGTTAATTGATAATTTTCTCGTAACAAATGATAAATTTTTAACTAGTGACGGAAGCTAAGAGAGCAAGACAATATGAAAGGAGCATGAAACACATATTAAGATGTATAGTAATATAGCACCCATCCGAGTTTTTTTACTTAAGAAATAAGAAATAATTTCAACAAATCAATATACCGTGGTAATTATTATGATTAATTTCAGTTTACCTACCTGAACTTTCACTCATTCTTCATGTTAGTCCCTGAACTAACTATAGCAAGCGAATAGTAATTCACAGAGATAAGCAAACCTTCTCCAACTGAGACAAGAGAGATGAGGGAGATCAAGAATTGATTGTCAAACCTGATAGGGAACTGACCTCCACTTCTACAGACGTGGTTGTTTTATATGCGTATCATAGCAGAACCACGTCTTATCCATCTGAAAGTTTTGAAGAAATTTTAATACATAATTGGCGGCAACACAATCTTTTATTTGTCCCGCTCAATTCCTTTTCTTCCATTGTTCACCTTTTGATTTCGGGCATTTTGCTCTCTATGTCAAACACCAGCTCTCTATTTTGTCCCGCTCTCTGCATCCGTGAAGGCCCCCAATTGAATACGTGAAGCTATATATGGTGGTTTCCTAATTGACTACATACTCTAAACAGCCTCTTTATATAATTCAATTTAGTTGATTTCTGAATAAAATAAAACTAATTAATATTATACGATTCCTTATTGCACTTTGTCAGCCAAACGTTTGATGAGGAATAGATTAGATAGGAAACTGAGTTTTTTTCTTTTTTTTCTCTTTAAGCAGTAAATGTATATAATTGTCGTCAAGCGTTAATAAAAGGAAAGACATGATAACAAATAGATAAAAGTGAGAAAGTGTAAATATATTAAAAAACAAAAATTGTTAATATATTGAAAAACAAAAAAAGTACCAATGTTGCAACAAAATAATTACTACCAGAAAAAAAAAATTGTTAAAAAAAAAACTACTTCAATTTCATTCTATGACATCATTCACTAAAACACCGTCCACGTCTGTTCTTGCTATTCCGTCATCGTTAATCCCTACAATCAAATTTTGGGCATCATAGGGCTCCAGTTCTATGTCTGTGCCCATATCAAATAAATCTCTAGGTCGGGTTCGGATCACTGTGTGCCAATTTGGTTCAATTGGGTCTTGAACATAGAAAAATTGCACTGCTTGTGACGCAAGAATGAGAGTGTCAGGTTTAGGAAGTAGATGATCAAAATTTACCAAAATGAAGCCATACTCGTCCATTTTGACGGCTCTATTGCGAACTCTATTATCTGCCCAATCACAATCGAATAATAAGACTTTTCGACCATGGTGATAATCTAGCTCAATGATGTCTGTTAGTACACCATAGTAATCTTTTACACCATCCCTTGGTCTGCGATCTCCCGCAGTAGCATAGCTACTCACCCCAACTTTAACAAACACACCGCAGTTTTGAGTATTTGATTGGGCATCGATAGATTTAACAAAAAAGCGAAACCCGTTCATGATGTACTTGTTGAATCGCCTTGCCTTTTTATGTGGTCCTATAGCCAAGGCTCTAATGTCTGGGTCGACGACTTCTTTTCGTTGTACTCTTCTCTCAATCTGTATCATTAAAATATGATGCTTCACTTATATATATGACACAAGTGTTATAAAAAGATATGCTTTAAATGGAAAAAATCTTACCAATTCCTGAAAGTATGTGGAAAATGTATTATTTGCTTGTCTTTCAGCCTCCATCAAAGTTGTGCGTCTATTCTTAGTCCGCTGTGTGTTTGCCACATGGTCGCTAACAATGTCAACAATGATTAGTTAGTGATACATGAATTATGTTTAATCAATGGTAGCAAAAGAATGAACAATATTAAATAACTTACTCTAGATGTTGCTTAATTTGAGGGCAATTTATCAACACATGTGTATGTGCACGTTCCCACTCAAGGTCAGTTAGTGTAAACTCGTGTCCTGGTTCAATTTATCAACACATGTGTATGTGCAAGAAGGATCTGATGGTTCTTGTAAATCATCTTCACCTTCATACATGCCAAATGCATCGTGCAACATATCTTGCACATCAGAATCTGGTTGATGTGACGATGGTCCCGGCAAATTAAAATCTGGTTGATATGATGAAGGCCCTGCCATATTTTGATCAACTGCAGCTGGTAAATGCTCACCATGCTCGGTCCAGGGGATGTTAACATATTTAGGATCCATGCCATCCACCCTAAGATGCTGCTCAACAATAGCAGGCAGTCTATTGTAGCCATTATGACACCTTTTACATGGACACTTGATTGTACCTTCAAAAGAAGCATGCTCTAAGGCATAATTGAGGAATGCATCTAATCCAGCATTATATTCATCAGTGTGCTTATCTAAAAATATCCATTCCTTGTCCATATTGTTGATCAAAGATTTGTTATCAAGCTGCAGAGAAAAAAAAAAGGAACGAGTATTTAGTTTTTGGTGAAAATAAAAATTGATTTCTAAAGTCATAACTGATACTAAAAAAGGATCGATAAACAAATATATATTAATAATAATTGGAATAAAAATTAATACCTTTTGATGATCGATGCTATCTCTTTTTCAACTGAAAGTTTGTTTGATTAAATTTTGTTTCCTGAACCGCAATTTATAGCACATTGATGTTGAGATCATTGAGTGCATGGTTTGCATTGGATGTGCACAACGTGCACAGTTGCTGAATATGGAAGTGCACAATGCACAATTAGAATTGGATTTGGAAAGTGAATTCATAATTTACATTGGATATGGAAAAGGGTGCACAATATGCATTGGATATGGAAACTGAAATTGTAGCTATTGGTTACCATATTGGATACAAAAACAAGGAAGGTGGCTAATAAAAACTAAATATGATTATCCGTATGTTAGAGAAAAATTTGGAATCTTATTTGTAAGTCAATTCAATTAAAACTCTTTTTTTTTTTTTTTGAAACTCATTTTCAATCTGCACCTAATATATTAGAAATAATAGATATGCGGCAAATTAAAATGGATAATTATGTCGGCGAATTAAACCTGGCTAATAATTATACTTGAAATACCACCAATTTTTGCTAAACGTATGACAATTTAATGGATACAGATTGCATAATTTATTTTGCAATTATGCCCATTAACTTATAATACTAAAACTCTAATAACATATTAAATCTAAAAATATAAGAAAATAATGAAAAATATATTTTTTGCAATACGATTGAATATGGAAGTGCACCAATGCACAATTAGAATTGGATTTGGAAAGTCAATGCGTAACTAACATTGGATACGGAAAAGGTGCACAATTAGCATTGGATATGGAAACTGAAATTGAATCTATTAGTTACCATATTGGATACGAAAACAAGGAACGTGGCTAATAAAAATTAAATACAATTATCTGTACGTTAGAGAAGAATTTGGGATCTTATTTGTATTTTGACTTTTACCCACTTCAATTAAAACTTTTTTTTTTTTTTGAAAACTTATTCTCAATCTACACCTAATATATTAGAAATAATAGATATACGGCAAACTAAAACTCATAATTATGATGGCAAAGTAATCTGGTTAATAATTATATTTAAACAACCATCAATTTTTATTAAACGTTTGACAATTTAATGGATACAGATATGCATAGTTTATTTTGCAATTATGCCCATTAACTAATTATACAAAAACTCTAATAACATTTTAAATATAAAAACACAAGAAAATAATGACACAGATACTTTTTGCAATACGGATTGCAAGGAAAGATGATTAATTTGTAAATTTGAATAAATTAAATACAATAAATAATTAGTGGGATCTTATTTGTATTAAATACAACCATCAATTTTTATTAAACGTATGACAATTTAATGGATACCGATATGCATAGTTTATTTTGCAATTATGCCCATTAACTAATTATACAAAAACTCTAATAACATTTTAAATATAAAAACACAAGAAAATAATGACACAGATACTTTTTGCAATACGGATTGCAAGGAAAGATGATTAATTTGTAAATTTGAATAAATTAAATACAATAAATAATTAGATATTATTACTTCACACTCTTAACCGTATCTATATCAGATACTTATCCGAATATTTAATATAATATATTAATTTAGTATTTTATTTAGCAATGAATACGGATTTTTGTCTTTAATAAATGTATTAACTTATTTTGTTGATTATATTTTTTATTTTGTCACTGTTATCAGTACCCATAAAACAAAGAATACTAAAAATATAAAAGGGTGTCATTTGCTTTACTCAAATGATACACTTAGAAAAGTGTATCCAAAATGGGTGGCCACTAGAGATTTTGCTAGTAGTGGCTGCAGGACAAGAGAACGTGGGTGACATCAGGAAGGCTGCGAAGAGACAGACGCGGCCGGACGATTTGCTCCGCCTGGAAAGCTTCGATCTCGGCCTGGGGCAGCTTCTGGGCGGTTTGACACCACAGAGCGGCAGGATTGTGTGAGGCGACCTCGGGGGGGCCCGGGTCCTTGGCCGGAGGACGCCGGAGGAAGGAGAAAAATCCGGGTCGGGTCGGACGAAAAACAACGGGTCTGGTGCAGCTGCGAGAGAGAGAACCGGAGGGGGGGGGGGGAAAATGAAAAAATGAAAAATTTTCGTCCTTTGAAATAAAATAGAATTTTTTTTTTTGTTATCTATATAAAATTTTCATATTTCAAAAATTCATAATAAATTCATACGAACTCCGAATATTGCGTTCCATGTACGCACGAGATCATATCGACGATCTCTATAACTTTCATGAAGGAAGTTTTCCCAAATTATGTATGTGTAAAAAGTCGATTTTCGAGACTCCCTAAAATTATATAATAATGAACAGTGCTGACCGGGCAAGAAAAACAACGGGTGTAAACCCATGTCCAGTGGCAGTGAATAGTATCTTGACTGGTCGAATTCTTGACTTCTCGACTTTGCCTTTTCTTGACTACGGGTGCACTTGCTCTTATTTGTACCCATCAACATTTTGTCTGGTGAAGTAGTGGAAAATGTGCAAGTGAAGAAGTGTGGGGTCCGTGTGGTATATGAGGAAGATGTGGAGGAGCTTTGGGAAACATTATTGAAGCAGAGCAATACCAAGTGAGGTCTTCAACACTCTGATGATGAATATTATGATACAGCATCTAGTAGTGCAAGTCAGGCTCATCCAAAAAGAATTAAACAAAGTCCACCTTCATGGCGCAGGACCTTGTGGAAGCCCTTTTATTCATGACCAAAATGGTCCAGAAACATGGTTAATGCTTTTTTTTTCTTCCCTTTTTTGTGAAAAATAATTATTGTCTTCGAATGAACACATGTGTCTTGTGTCTTGATAGTTAATTATGCCTATTGGTGGCTCGATGAAGCAGCAATATTTATTTTATTGCAATATATTTGAAAAACAAATTAGCATATAGATGGCAATTACAGTAAATGAAAATGTCACTCATCTTCAAGAAGGATAATACTTGGCTGACTATTCTTAACCAACCTCTCTCATTGTGCAACACGTGTACTTTTTTGTTTTTGTTTTTTTTGTTTTTTTGTTTTTTTTTTTTAACTTAAGCATCTGATAAAGGTACTCTTCTTCTCTCTATTAGTTCCACTTCTACGATGTAGTTCCACAATCCAATTAAACCTTCAATTGAAGAACCGATCAATTGAAGCAACACAACCCAAAAAAAGCTCTAGGCTTCGTCTCTCTCAAGCAACACTGAAACTGCCTTCATTGGCGAGGGTGTAGAAAGATAGGTATATGCCTTCTTCGGCGACGAGGAGGAGCTCTCCGTCTTCACCGGTAGTGGGTCATCAGGGAGGTCCACATATATTGAAGGATCGACGGAAAAGAGGCATGGCTTCTAACAAATTGAAGAATTGGAAGTGGTTGATGGGAAAGAAAGGAACACAATGAGGTGTTTAGAAAAGAGAAGAAAAAAAAAATAGACATGTGTTGAGCGGTTGAAAAGACACGATAGGGTTGGATACGAATTGCTGACCATATATGGTCAGTTAAGTATTATCCCTCCAAGAAAATGAGGGCCAAAAAATTTCTAAGACATTTTACATTTTCCGACGTCTTCCAATCCTGGAAATCAAATTTTCCACCTGGCTTGGAATTTGATCAGTTTATGTGATAAGCAATGAATATGATTCACCTTGATTTCTTTTACTATATTGATTGTACATTGATCTCTGATTGTATTGATTACATTGCTTGATCCTTAAGGTTTAATTGCAAATCTCCAGGATCTATACTGATCAGCAATCCTTTATTGTATTTATTGTAATAGCTGATCTCCAGGATCGAAACTGATCAGCAATCTTGTATATAAGATTGAAATACATCAATGAGGAAGTGTGAAAAACACTTTACTCAAATATGCTTTATGGTATCAAAGGCCTTTGTCTAAACGACAACCTCTTTCCTTATCTCTTTTTTGTTTCTTCCCCTCCCATGGCTACCACCACCACCACCACATCAAAATTTCTCACCATCAAACTAGAATGAAACAACTATTCCTTATGGTTTGCCCAGATAACTCCTCTCCTGAAAAGCCGAAATCTCATGGGTTTTGTTGACGGAACAAAGCCTTGTCCTTCGGGCTTTCTTTGGAATGAGGCTGGTGAGCTAACTGACACCGTGAACCCAGCAGATAAGGAGTGGATATCTACTAATCAAATTATCCTAGGATGGATCAATGGCTCCCTCACACCTTTTGTCCTGGCCACCGTTTCTCAGTCCATTGATTCGCACACCACCTGGACCTCTCTTACATGGCGATATGCTTCCTAGAATCACAATTGCATTCTCCAGCTTCGTGGCAACCTCCTCCATACTACTAGAGGTGATCTTTCCATCTTTGATTGCTTGGATAAAGTTAATCAGATTGCTGGTACACTTGCTTTATTTGGGCACCCGGTTGATGACTTCGACTTGATTTCTATCATTATGAACAATGTTGGCCCTCTCTATGAGAACACTATTAGCTCTGCCCAAGCTCGTGACATACCAATTACTTATGATGCTCTTGAAGCATTGCTTTTGGGAGCTGAAAGTTGTCTGAAAAATTAGGCTCTTGTTGGTCTGGAGTCAACTCCCATTGCACTTCTAACTCACAAACATCATATTAGTGGCTCTTGTGGATGTGGCACATTCTTTGGATCTCAAAGAGGCCGCCGAAACACCTATGGTCGTGGATCCTTTTCTGGTCCCTCCACCTATAGCCGTGGTTCCAGCTCTCAGTTTCCATATCATGGACGTTCTATTCTTAGTTCGTCTCTATCTACTCAACCTCCTTCTACCTATGACTCTTGTGGCCCATGCCAAATCTGCAAACGCAATGGTCATACGACAATTGATTGCTTCCACAGACTCAACATGGCTTATGAAGGTCGAACACCAAGCACCCGTTTGTCTGCCTGTTGATACCCAAAAAAGCACAAAGCATGCCCTACGCACATTTCAACCCTGATAAGGAAATACACATGCAAACCGCATTCGAAAATACAAAAACATATCTTCTCTAACCATCATGCCACGCATGTGGACCCAAGCCACAACTACTCTCTTGGGGCTTGCAGAAGTGGGTGTGGTGTGGAAGGTTACGGAAATACATAATGCTCGTCTATTGATTTAGCATTGTTGGTGATCTCGATCTTGGGCCTGAGATCTAAGCCCAATGACTTAAATTGATAGCGAATTGGTGTATATGAGATTTGGGCCAACCTTTCTCCTAAACAGAAAACCAAAGACAGAAAGCCCAACTTTCTTCCTCTTTATTCTAATCTTGCCTTCTTCCCCCGCAGCAATTGCCTATACATAGATCGAACTAAAATCCTCAAGAACAACCAATTCCTTCTGCTAGGTAGTGAAAGGCAAAACTTGTGACCAGTTAAAGAATATTATCTTCTTCCTTAAACCATGAGGGCACAATTCTCAAACTTCCTCATCAACCTCGTTCCAGGTTTTGTGCCACCGCAGCTGTTTTTGCTGCAATCTTTGTCGACGGCGACAACGTCCTTCTCCCTCTCCTAAAGCTTCATCTCTCAAGTAAGCTTTCTTTTCCCAGATTTTAAGGCATAAATCATGTCTAGGTTGAAGAAGAAATGCTTTATCCAGAAATCATGTGTTCCCAATAAAGCCTATATAAAGGGAGATTTGGGACTGTAATGAGGAAGAGAGCTTTGCCAATGTAAAGAAACAATCCTGCATAATCGAGCAATACCCAGAATACTTAGAAACACAAAATAAATCTCTCAAGCCTTTAAGAACACCCAACTCTTAGCCATTTTCTCCCAAAAACCTCCTTCAAACCCATCTTCCAGAAACCCAAATCCAGAAAACCCCCAAATTCTCTCACCGTAGTGGGTTTCTAGCTCCCACACCATGCTTCATGCTACCAAGCCCTATTCATTATCTGAATCGGATTATTGGGTCGATTTTGGCCTAGTCAATGTTTAATTCAAAAAGGACCCTCACACTGCCATGGTTGTTGCCACAACTTCTTGCCATGATCCCTCTGCTTGGCTTCTTGACACCAGCTCCAACACCCACATCACCAATGATCCTCATACATTAACAGATCCTAGAGAATACCATGGTTCCAACATAATTGGCGGCGTTGTCTCAGGTCAAGGTTGTCATATTTCAAAAATTAGAAATACATCCTTACCTTCTTCCCACTCTCCTATCACTCTTTATGATATTCTTTATTGCCCACACATGCTTCTGCCAATATCTTATCTGCTCATAAATTACTTTTTGATAACTCCTGCTATATTCAAATGTTTCCCAGTGCTTTTTATGTCAAGGATCTGAGCTCAGGGAGGACGCTTTTGGAGGCTCGGAGTAATAATGGATTTTATCCCGTCAATAATGGTCCATCATCATCCAATAAATCGAGTCTTTTTCATACTTTATCAGCAGATAAAATTGCTGCGGATGTGTGACGCTCTCGCTTAGGCATCCATCGACACGAATTCTTTGTTGTCTTGCATCTAGGATTTCTTTGTTACTCATCATTCATGACACTGTCATTCGTGTCCATTAGGCAAGTCCACTAAATTGCCCTTTAATTTGTCTGAGTCTGTTACTATATTTCCTTTTAAATTAATTCATAGTGATGTATGGACCTCTCCCACTCATCTTGAATTGATATTCAAATATTATGTTGTGTTTGTATATGATTTTACATGATATGCGTGGTTGTTTCCCATAAAAACCAAATCTGAAGTACTTACCACCTTTGGCGCATTTATCACCTACATTGAAAATCAATTCTCCACAAAAATAAAAACTATCCAAACAGACGCTGGAGCTGAATACACTAGTCGTGCCTTCAAATAATTTTTGCTTCAAAAAGTCATTCATCGTAGACTCTCTTATACACACCATCCTGAGCAGGATGGTTTAGCAGAACGTAAATATCGCCATCCTGTTGAAACAACATTCACTCTTCTTGCCCAAACATTAGCAGCAGCACCACTTCAACCAAACCCAAATCCTCTTTCACCCCATCTCTCCAATACGGCCATCTCGTCATCTTCACAAACCTTGCCGCCCCCGGCTCCCTCACCAAATAACTCCCAACCCCATTCTTCCTTGACTCACCAAATTGAACTTAGTTATTACAGTCAGGCAGTCAAGCAAAAGCAATGGCGCTCAGCAATGAGCGTTGAATTTAATGCTCTCATTCAACCTGGTACTTGGCAGCTAGTTCCCTATTCACCTTCAATGAATGTTCTTCCCAACAAATGGGTTTATCGCATTAAGAGGAAGGCTGATGGTTCGGTGGAGCGGTACAAAGCTCGCCTAGTTGCCAAATTCTCTATCAAGAGTCGAGTCTCTCACCACTATACTTTTATTCATTCTTGATCTTTTTTTGTTACTGGCACGAATGACATGAACATCCATTGATCAAAAACTGCTATATTTGAAGTCGATCCGATCCCAACTTCAAATTCCGACGAACCCCAGGTTAAGCTCCAGCTGATTTCTATCTCATTTTTGTTCTTGTTTTTACAATTTTAATTTGCTTACATATGTTGCTCTGTTTCTATTCTCTGTTTTTCTTTTTTTTTGTTGTCTTTTTTATAGGTTAGTATTTTTGCAGCTCTGCTCATGATTTATTCTAAAAGAGGCATCACTCCCTAATCGGATTTATATGCCGAATTTCTTATGAAGGTATGGAAGATACAGTATACTTGGCACTCATTAGTTTTAATCATAACTTTTGGTCAAATAGGATGTATGGAGATCTGTTATGGAAGAGTATATGCATTTGCTGCTGCTGCTAATCTTTAACTGTCTATTGCTCCGTCGAGGGGTTTCAGCCAAAAATAAGAAAAAGAAGAATTTGTTTAACTGTCTTTCAATGAATCATTCTGACACCAATCGTTTTCTCAATTATATTTCTTTCTAGTTTACAAGGAGCTAGTGTTTTGTGTCTGTGTATTTAGATACCTGAGCAACAGAAAACGAAGGAATAAAAATCGACCACAGAAACCAAACCAGCCAATTTTTTGTTGCTTCATAGTCAATTGCACAACTCTTGTTAGAATGAATATTTATTTGTGGTCGATTGACTAGGAAATTATTAATCTTTTCTACGTTTTATGCAGTAGGGAAGAGAAACCAGAAAACACAAATGCATGTTTTCCATGATAGTTTATTCCAAGCCTTGAAATAGCAAGTGTTGAAAGCTTCTTGGGTTACTCATATCTGTAGTACTTGGACGCTTACTCTTCTATAAGTAGAATAAGTAGGTTTCATTGGAAATGAGCATACAAAGAATCTCTACATCTTTCCCCCCTTCAACTCCTCAGTGGAAATATGATGTTTTTCTGAGCTTTGGAGGCGATGACACTCACTAGGCTTTTACAGACCACTTATACACTGCATTGGAACATCAAGGAATCATAACTTTCAAGGACGATCCTGAACTTCAAAAAGGGGAAGCTATTTCTCCAGCACTTTTTGCTGCAATTGAAGAATCGAGATTTGCTCTCATTGTTCTCTCATAAAATTATGCATCGTCAACATGGTGCTTGGATGAACTTGTGAGGATTCTTGAATGCATGAAAGCAAGAAAAACTGTGCTGCCAATTTTCTATGATGTTGATCCCTCTTATGTACGAAAGCAAACAGGGAGCTTTAGAGAAGCCTTTGCTAATCATGAAGAAAGGTTTAGGGATGACAAAGAGAAAGTGCGAAGGTGGAGATATGCTTTAACTGAAGTGGCAAGTTTCTCAGGGTGGAATTCAAAGCAATGGTATGCATATACTCTTTTTTTTTTTTTCTCTTTCCATTGCTTTACGACAGTTAATTTTGCTCTAGCTCTTCATTATGTTATTCACAAATAATATAGGCAGCTAATAAATTGAGCATCTGATGCTTTTTAAATGACATTACAAGAAATTGAAAGAAATCGAGTGCAATGCAGAGACATTTTCATAAATAAAGCTCATTTTCCATAGCCAACTCCCAAGTTCATATGCCAACAGACCAATACGTCCATCATACCTGCCTAACCCCTATTCATCAGCTGATTTTATGTAAAGAGTCTCATGCCCATCTCGCAAACCTTGGCCATGACCTATACCATCTACAGAACCAAAATCTTGTTACTCCCACTGCCATCATCCTATGCAAGCCTCTCTGATCCCAAATAAGAAAACCCTCAAATGCATGGCACCCAGCTAACATTGACTGGGCTCTTTTCAACTGCTGAAATTGACTGTTTTTTTGGAGACTTTTGGGCGGTAATGGTGTGGCGGCCGGGCTGAAAAGGCAACTGTGGAGTTGCTCTTATAAGTTTCCTCCTGCTAAAGTCTTCACCCACCAAATGATGATAATTTATTTCTCTCTCAAGATTCAAGTCTCTCACCACTTTGCTTCTCTTCATTCTTGATCTTTTCAAACTGCTATATTTGAAGTTGATCTGATTCCAGCTTCAAATTCCCATGAAACCCAAGTTAAGCTCCAACTCATTTCTATCCCATTTTTGTGTTGCTATGTTTCTGTTCTCTGTTTCAACATCAACTTTCTTCTTCTTCTTTTTTTGGTCTTTTTCTCTAGTTAGTATTTCTGCAGCTTTGCTCATGATATATTATTGTAAAAGAGGCACCAGTTTCTAATTGATATGGATTTAATTCACAATTTCTTATGAAATTTTGGAACATACATGCATAACTTGGCCACTCATCAATTTTGATCATTACTTTTCGTCAAATAGGATATATGGAGATGTGTTATGGAATAGAATATGCATTTGCAGCTGCTGCTAGTGTTTCACTGTTTTGTGTCTCTGTTTATTTAGATACCTGAACAAGAGGAAGCAGAGTAATAAACAACCACTGAAACCAAACCAGCTAATGTTTGCTTCTTCCCTGGTCAATTATACAACTATTTTTAGAATGCATATTTATTTATAGTGGATTGACTAGGAAATTATTCATCTTTTCAATGTTTTTTGCAGTAGGGAAGGCAAACCAGGAAACACAATTGCATGTTTTCCATCATAGTAACTTCCAAGCCTTGAAATTGTGTTGAAAGCTTCTCGGGTTATTCATATCGATAGTCCTTGGACACGTACTCTTCTACAAGTAGGAAAGTAGGTTTCATCGGAAATGAGCATACAAAGAACCTCTACATCTTTGCCCCCTTTAACTCGTCAGTGGAAATATGATGTTTTTCTGAGCTTTAAAGGCGGTGACACTCGCAAGGCTTTTACAGACCACTTATACACTGCATTGAAACATCAAGGAGTCATAACTTTTAGGGATGATCCTGAACTTCAAAAAGGGAAAGCTATTTCTCCAGAACTTTTTGCTGCAATTGAAGAATCGAGATTTGCTCTCATTGTTCTCTCACAAAATTATGCATCGTCAACATGGTGCTTGGAAGAACTTGTGAGAATTCTTGAATGCATGAAAGCAAGAAAAACTGTGCTGCCAATTTTCTATGATGTTGATCCCTCTGTTGTACGAAAGCAAACAGGGAGTTTTAGAGAAGTCTTTGCTAATCATGAAGAAAGGTTTAGGGATGACAAAGAGAAAGTGAGAAGGTGGAGATATGCTTTAACCGAAGTGGCAAGTTTCTCAGGGTGGAATTCAAAGGAATGGTATGCATGTACTCTTTTGTCTAATTTACACACAGTTAAGTTTTGCGCTCTTCATTATGTTATTCACAAATAATATAAGCAGATAATCAATTGAGCTTATGAGGCTTTTTAAATGCCATTACAAGAATAAAAAAGAAATCAAGTACAATGCAGAGACATTTTCATAAACTAAATGCCTGATAAGCTTAATCTATTCTATGTTGTAGGTACGAATCAAAGCTGATAAGAGATATTATTGAAGTTATATGGACAAAATTGCAACCTACATCATTCAGTTATGCAGAAAATCTAGTTGGAATTTACTCAAGATTGCAGCCAGTCAATTTGCTTTTAGATGTAGGGGTGGATGACGTCCGCTTCATTGGTATATGGGGAATGGGCGGGATTGGTAAGACTACTATGGTAAGAGCAGTGTATGAGAGAATCTCTCGTGAATTTGAATTTAGTTTCCTTCTTACTGATGTTAGAAACTTTGTTGAAAAAAGTGGTCTACTTAATTTACAAAAGCAACTTCTGTCTGGGATTTGGACAAAGAAGCCCAAAATATCAGACCTTCATGAAGGAGCCATGATTATAAGGAGGTTGTTTGGTGACAAAAAAGTTCTTCTCATTCTTGATGATGTGAACCATTCAAGTCATTTAGAATATTTGGCAGGAAACCCAGAGTGGTTTGGTTCAGGGAGTAGAGTTCTTATCACAACTAGAAATGAGCATTTGTTGATTGGACATGGAGTGGAGAGAAGATTGAAGGTCGAAGAATTAAATGATGCTGATTCTCTTCAGGTTTTTAGCCGGAAAGCATTCAAAAGAGTTTACCCTGAAGGAGATTTTCTTGGTTTGTCAGAATATGTTATAAGTTATGCAAAAGGTGTTCCTTTAGCTCTTGAAGTACTGGGTTCTTTTTTGCATGGAAGAGATCTAAGTGAATGGAAAAGTGCACTGAGAAAACTGGGAAGAGTTTGTAACTTGGAAATTTTTGACATACTTAAAATAAGTTACAACGATCTGGATTCTGAAGAAAAGAAAATATTCCTAGACATTGCATGTTTCTTTAATGGACAGGACAAAGATCGAGTAACAGAAGTACTAAACAGTTGCGATTTTTCTGCAATTATTGGAATAAAAGTTCTCATGGAAAGATCCCTCCTAACTCTTTCAGATGGAAGACTATGGATGCATGATTTGCTCAGAGAAATGGGCCACGAAATTGTCCTCCTGGAATCTCCTACTGAGCACGGCAGGTGCAGTAGGTTGTGGCTTCTTGAAGATGTCAAACATGTCTTGACCAAAAATACTGTAAGAAATTTAGTACAAGAATAATTTTAATTGTTATTTGCTAGTACATTATATGACAAGTCAGTCTACTAAATCTGCTTTTTATGGTATGATAAAATTTGGTTGATAGGGAGCTGAAGCAATAGAAGGCATATTTGTGGACTCAGCCGAATCAGGAATCGAGGTGGACGTGGCTCTGAAATCATTTTCAATGATGAACAAATTGAGATACCTGAAGATTAAGAATGGGAACCTGCCTAAGGGGCTTGAATATCTTCCCAATAGTTTACGGATTCTTGATTGGATGAAGTATCCGTCAAAATCTCTGCCATCACATTTCAACCCTCAGAAGCTGCGTTATATGACAAGTCAGTCTACTAAATCGGCTTTTTATGGTATGATAAAATTTGGTTGATAGGGAACTGAAGCAATAGAAGGCATATTTGTGGACTCAGCCGAATCAGGAATCGAGGTGGACGTGGCTCTGAAATCATTTTCAATGATGAACAAATTGAGATACCTGAAGATTAAGAATGGGAACCTGCCTAAGGGGCTTGAATATCTTCCCAATAGTTTACGGATTCTTGATTGGATGAAGTATCCATCAAATCTCTGCCATCACATTTCAACCCTCAGAAGCTGCTCGAACTTAGCTTGTGTCATAGTTGTATTAAACATGTTCAGATAGGAACTAAGGTACTCTATAATCACCATATCATTCTTTTATTACTTATACTAATTGTTAAATATATCATGGAAGCTAATTTTTTTTCTTTGCTTTTTACTTGTCATGCAGCCTTTATACAATTTGAAAACCATTAATCTGAGTCACTCTCTGAATCTTGTCAACACCCCAAACTTTGAAGGTATGCCATATCTCAAGTTTCTGTTTCTTGAAGGTTGTATAAGATTGTATGAGGTTGACCCGACAATTGAAGTGCTTGAAAGACTTACTGTGCTGAACTTGAAAGATTGCAAGAATCTTGTGCTTTTTGCAAGCAGTGTAGGTGGCTTAAAATCTCTCAAAGTTCTTAATCTTTCTGGTTGCTCAAAGCTTAAAAAACTACCGAATGACATGGGTCATTTAGAAAGTTTAGAGGAGCTTCATGTGAACGGCACCGCCATAAGAGAACTACCTTCCTCTATTGGAATGCTCGAAAGACTTCCTCTGCTGAAAATGAAAGATTGCAGAGATCTCGTGTCTCTTCCAATTAGTGTCAGTGGCTTAAAATCTCTCAAAGTTGTTAATATTTCTGGTTGCTCAAAGCTTGACACATTGCCAGAGGAGTTGGGCCATATAGAGTGTTTGGTAGAGGTTGATGTGAGTGGAACTTCTATACAAGAACTACCTTGCTCTATTGGGATGCTTGAAGGACTTGTTTCTATGTCCTTGAGAGATTGCAAACATCTTGTGTGTCTTCCAAGCAGTGTGGGTGGCTTAAAATCTCTCAAAGATCTCAATCTTTCTGGTTGCTCAAAGCTTGACAAATTGCCGGATGAGTTGGGTCATGTTGCATGTTTGGAGAAGCTTGATGTGAGTGGAAGTGGCATAAGAGAACTCCCCTCCTCTATTGGTCTTTTGAAGAACCTTAAACAGTTATCTCTTGCTAGATGTAAGGCGCAGGCCCCTAAATCATGGAATATGATGTTCAACCCCTTCCAGTTATTGCGAAAAAGAAGTCACATTCCGGCAGGATTGTCGTTGCCTTGTTTATCTGGTTTGCATTCATTAACCGAACTGGATCTAAGTGACTGCAATCTTTCTGAAGAAGCAATGCCCAGTGATTTTGGATGCTTGTCTTCATTAAGAGAATTAAATCTCAGCAGAAATCAATTCATTAGACTACCTGAGAGCATCGGCCAACTCTCTAGACTTGAAGTACTTGAGTTGAATTTGTGCGGCAAACTTCAGACATTACCAGAGTTTCTCCAAGAGAACAATGTATGGGTTGAGGCTAGCAACTGCATTTCATTAGATACATTGGCTAATCAAAGAGAACATTGCAATTCGGTACTAGAAGGATATTTTGTCAACTGTTTCAAAATGGTGGAGAATGAAAGCTGTCAGAGGATAGCAATTTCATTGCTAACACGCTTCCTGAAGTTTCAACATTCTATACATGATAGATTTGACTTTATTGCTCCTGGAAATGAAATACCAGAGTGGTACAATAACCAAAGTGAGGGGTCTTTGATAACTGTAGAGCTGCATCCAGGTTGGTTTAGTAACAAGTTTATGGGATTTGCCTTCTGTGTCGTTTTTAGACTCCTCAAACCACTCCCGCCTGGGGTTGAGATTGACATTAGTTTGGAACCAAGGGCCAATGGACAATACTTTGGTTCATCCCCTGTTCTATTGTTTAATAAAAAGTGGGGTCAACCTGTGTCAGATCACATTTGGTTCTTCTATGTAGGGTCAACCTGGGGTAGAGTCACTGAAGAATGGCAGGACATCTACTATCAGCTTGTATTCTCATTTGAATCTTATGGAATCGATGAGGAAATTTTGCAAGTGAAGAAGTGTGGGGTCCGTATGGTGTATGAGGAAGATGCAAAGGAGCTTTGGGAAACATTGTTGAAGCAGAGCAATGTTAGCATTAATACCAAGCGAGGCCTTCAACACTATGATGGTGATGATGCATCATCTGGTAGTACAAGTCAGGCTCATCCAAAAAGAATGAAACAACTCCACCTTGATGGTGCAGGACCCAGTAGAACCCCTTATATTCATGACCAGAAACATGGTTAATGGTTTTTTTTTTTATGTTTTTTTTTTGTTATAAAGAACGGAAACCTGATTGTAAATTCATGGTTTATGCCTGCTGGTGGCTCGATGAAGCAGCAATATTTAGTTAGTTCAAAATTTTGAATGTCTCTTTTATTTTATTGTTGTATATCATGAAAAATAAGTTGGCACATAATTAGTAATTACGATAAACAAAAAAGTTACTCATCTTGCTTTACAAGAAAAGGAGGGCCGATCAAATATGTAAGTACGCTGTACATTTTTTGGTGTCTTCCGATCTTGCGAATCAAATTATCTATCCAACTTGGAATTTAGCTGATTTTTTTTTCTGCACTTATTAACTTTTGATGGAACATTTAAAATGTCGTTAAGCTCTTATGCCTCGTATGTGTTTCCATAAAGTCAATAATTATTCCGGCCATCCAATTATTCCAGTTTCATGAACCAGAATCCCTAGCATTGTGGAATTCGAAAATATCTAAGTTGTCAAAACTCATAGCATTGGACCTCTTAATGCACCAGGTCCTGATGACATTCATGCCATTTTCTATCACTCCTTTTGGAATCAGGTTAAGGACTCTCTATATCATTTAGTCTCTTCTTTCTTTTCTTCGAATTTGGATCTTAATTTGATAAATCGAACTACCATTGTTCTTATTCCAAAAACTGTGGTTCCTGAAATGGTCGACCATTATAGACCTATTAGTTTATGTAATGTTTCTTATAAGATAATCTCTAAAATTATTATACATCGGCTACGTCCTTTATTGAATAAATGCATTTCTTAGAATCAAGGCGCCTTTGCACTTGGCAGATCAATTCAAGATAATATTCTTATTGCTCATGAATTGTTCTCTACTTTTGACCAAAAGAAGGGTAAGCAAGGTTCTATGGCTCTCAAGCTTGATCTAGAGAAAGCTTATGATTATCTTAATTGAGACTATCTTACTGCTTGTCTCTCAACTTTTGGCTTTGCTCCTACTTGGATTTGTCTTATTAAATCTTTTATTACTTCTGTTTCTTTTTCTATTTTGCTCAATGGTTCTCATGAGGGTAATTTCTGACCAAATAGAGGCCTTGGACAAGGAGATCCTCTTTCTCTGTATCTTTTTATTATAGCTATGGAACCTTTCATTAGACAACTTAGTCTATTGACACGTTCTCCTAGAACTCATGTTGGTATTTTATCTTCTAAACATGGTTTAAAATTTTCTAATTTCATGCTTGCAGATGACTATTTAATCTTTGCCAAGGTTTCTCATTCTGCAGCTGCTAATATTACTCGGACTCTAGCTAGGTTTTCATAAGCTTGTGGACAACAGATAAATTTTAATAAGTCTATTATTTACTTTTCCTCCAATGTTTCCAATGTTGTTAAAAGAGATATTTCTGCTATGTTAGGCATTACTCATAAATCTTCTATTAGTAAATATCTAGGAATTCATAACATTATTTTTTGGAAGGATCCTATCAAAACGTCTGATTTACTTTTGAAAATGTAGAAAAAAAAAAAGGCTGGATGGAAAGCTAATACTTTGTCTAGAGGGGGAAAATTAACTCTCATTAAAGCAAATCTTTTAGGTATGCGTAACCATGTTCTATGTTGTTTTAAATGTCATAAAAAAAAATTACTACTGCTCTTGATAACCAATGTAGAAATTTCTTTTGGGGTGTTAAGACCCCTCTTGTGGGTTGGGAGCAGGTTTGTCTTCCTAAGGAAATGAGAGGTTTAGAATTAGGTCTACTGAGTGGTTTAATAAAGCTGCTTTAGCTAAATTAGTTTGGAAGATTCTCACTCAACCTCATAATTTGTGGGTTCAGTTGGTTACTGCCAAGTACCTTAGAAATTCGCACTTGTTGTTTGTTAGTATAAAGGCTTCTAATTCTTTAGCCTGAAAAGGAATTCTTGACGCCAGGTCTTTAGTAATGGAAGGGATGAGATGGACTGTTGGGAATGGTAAGGACATTTTATTATGGGCTTTTAATTGGGCTCTACCTTATCATCTTTATTTGGTAATCCCTGAAGATGAAAGGAACCATTTAGATTGGACTATCACAATTTCTTCTTTTATTCAGAATTTTCAGTAGAATAAAGATGCTCTTTCTTTATTGTTTCCTCATGTTATTGTTATGCACATTCTTGATGTTCCTATTCTTTGTGAATGATATGGCGGATGAATTTGTGTGGGGACCTTCAGGCTCAGGTAAAGTTTTCAATCAAGAGTACTTCTTGGTTACTTGCACAGAAGGCTCAATCTCATCTATATCCAAGTTTTTGGATAAAATTTAAAAATTGAATATGCCTCCTAAAATTAAGATTTTTGCTTGGACTCTTTTGAGAAATAGCCTGAAGACAAGAGATAAGCTCTCTCATTATAATCCTAATATTCTGTCTTGTTGTCCTCTGTGCCAAAACGGCATTGAAACTTTAGACCATCTTTTTATGCATTGTAACTTTGCTCAGGCTGTTTGGAGATTTCCAACTAACATTCCTATTCCTAATAATTGGCTTGGTACCTTTAACTCTTGGATAGAATCTTTGTTTGATAATCCTAATATTAATGCAGATGCTATATCACAAGTTCTTCTCATTTCTTGGTCAATTTCGAATACCAGAAATTAGGTAGTTTTTAAACAGTAAGCTCCCTCCCCTTCTCAAACCTTCTTTGGGGCTGCTACTTTGTGAGCTAACTATTGTAAAGCTAATCCTAAAGTGTGTAATACTAAGGTTTCTAAGTACTTTCATATTAAATGGAATCCACCAGATCATGATAAAATTAAGATAAATTTTGATGGTTTTGTCCAGCAAGGTAATGCTACTCTTGGCTTTGTTTTTAGGAATGCAGATGGTCAACCTATTTTTACTGCTTCTAAGAATCTGGGACCTGCTTCAGTTCTCATTGCAGAAGCTACAGCTCTCAGGGATGCTTTACATGCTGATCAACATTATAACTTTTCCACAATTTTAGTTTAAGGAGATTCTAAAGTGCTTATGGATTGCATCCTCAAGAAGGTAGCTACTCCTTGGCGGATTTGGACTTTGGTGGAAGACATTTGGCATATTGCGTCTTCTTTCTCTTTCATAAGGTTCAGGAATATTTTCAGAAAGGCCAATTTTGTGGTAGACAGATTAGCAAACTTTGATCTTTAGGATCGTTTTGCGGCAGTTTAGCATAATTGTCTTCCCCTTTATGTGTCCCACGCGTTCCATTTGGATCAACTGGGTAGGGGAGTGCCTAGAGGTTTCTCTTTGTAGTTTGTGTTCTTGTTTTATTTCTGTCATCAAAAAAAAAAAAATATTTGTGGTAGACAAATTAGCAAACTTTGATCTTTAGGATCGTTTTGCGGTAGTTTAACATAATTGTCTTCCCCTTTTTGTGTCCCACGCGTTCCATTTGGATCAACTGAGTAGGGGAGTGCCTTGAGGTTTCTCTTTGTAGTTTGTGTTCTTGTTTTATTTCTGTCATAAAAAAAAAAAAGTAATCAAGTGAGGTCTTGCATTCCTAACTCAATATTAATGGTGTCCATAAGATCATGGTGTATTGACCGATTGTATTAAAATCCAAATGAGCAATTCCAATATCATGTTTTATCACCGAATGATTCCATGTCTTAACATAATGGTCTTTTGAAGTACTATTTTTTTTTTTTTTTTTCAACCCCACCCCATTCCCACCCTTGATGGGGCTCAGGGCCGGTCCTGAGATTGAAAACGCCTGAGGCAAAGAATCAAAATGGGGCCTATATAAAATTTAAATATTTTTTTATAAAGGAAAAAAATTATAAACTTAAAACATACAAAAAGAAGGAAAAAAAAATCTAAAAAGGGCCTTAAGGATTTGAACCATGCACTACTAGAAAAATTGAATCAGACGACACACTAGAGTTTTCCGTCGTGTGATTGATTTTTATTTTTTTAGACGTTGTTTTTAGAAAATCCGTCGTCTGATATGGAATTATGAATCAATTCAGAAGACGTATAAGGACAGAACCGTTGTATGACCCTAAAAAAATTTGAGCGCCAAGTTTGCCACCAAGTTATGTGGTGCCAAACCCATCTGAAGCCCTAAATTTTCCCCAACATGTGTCAGTCATACGACGATAAACAAAAAACCTGTCGTCTAATAAATATGTCTGACAGAAAGGAGGGAAATTTCCCTCCTCCATCTTTCTCCAGCTCCTCAAGGCGGGAAGTCCAATTAATAAGAGACGAGGCTCAAATTTAAATGGTTGTATTCAGACGACGTTCTTACGTAAACCCATTGTGTGATTCCTTGTCCAAATTGATAGGACGGTGATCTGAGATGACGCCAGTTTAGCCTCTCTAGATCTAGTCGATTCCTACATCTAGCTAATTTTCTATTATCTGAGTTCAAAACAGACAATGGATGCTTACAAGCAAAAAGAGTGGTGTGAATAAAAGTCCGACAACGCGCACAAAAATAAACAACCGTCGTCTGAATTCAAAACAGATAACAG
>BDJD01001700.1:16094-40685 GCA_002564525.1 Rosa multiflora
CATATATTTGCGACGGCATTTTTGCCGTTGCAAATGACTTTTGGCGACGGCAAAAAACTTCAGTAGCGGTTGGTGGCGTCGCCATTGGTATTTGCGACGGCATTTTTCCGTCGCAAAATTCTTGCGACGGCAAACGTTTGCCGTCGCTAATAGTCTTGCGACGGGGAATTGCCGTGGCAAATAACATTGCCGTCGCAGAGCCGTCGCCAATACTCTTTTGCGACGGCAAAAGAGGCTTTTGCGATGGCATTGTGCCGTGGCCATTGCAATTTTTTTTTGTAGTGAGAGAATGTAGAGAAAAAAATTAAAAATTAGATTAAATTAGAAATGTCCATTTTACCCTTCTTGGGGGGTTTGAAGTCTGAAAAGTGAGCCCCTATGTCGGCTCCAACTCAGCCGCTGACGTCACTTTTGGAGGCAAACTCAAATTTTGGACTCGAGTGATGTCATTTAAGAGTATAAGGACCATCGAGATCGATTTTCAGAAAGAGGGACCAAACTGATTTTAGCCCTAAAGTTCAGGAGACTAAACTGAATTTAATCGTAAAGAATACAATAAAATATTATTGAATTGGAAAGTTTACATAAAATAAATATAATATTTTTTTTGATATAATTATTGTCCTTAATAGTCATTTTATAATATGTTATATATGTCATTTAATAATTTATAATAAAGTCAGGTCAAGTGAACAGATTTGAATGTCCTAATAGAAACACTCTTCTTACTGATTGGCTAAGTAGATTGAGTTGATCTAATGACCATTAAAAAAAGAAAAAGAAAAATAGTTAATTAAATAAAGGAAGTGTGTCGTATTGGATCAAAATTTGGACAAATGGAGCCACAGGAAAATAACAAAAATCACAATTCCACAATATTGTTTCACCCAAAAAAAAAAAAAATCGTCAAGTACATGATTCCAAGCTCACCTTCAACCTTCCTGAGGAGAATCGGACCGAGTCATACGACCTTAAAACTCGGTCATCAAACCGAGCCGACTCACCCACACTGTCTCTCCTCACCGCCATCACCACCAACTTACCACCCTCTTTCTCTTTCTCTTTCTTAACCCTTCCCTTCATCTCTCTCATCAACTCCCAAAACCTCTCTACCAAATCACTCTTCACCGCCGACGACACTGTCAGAAGCCTCTCCTTGCAATCCTCCGACCTCTTTAACGTGCTCAGCAACTCGACCGAGTCGCTAAAGCTCATGCAACTCAGTCTCTCATCAAACTCCTTGACTCGGACCGAAACCTCGTTCATTGCGGCAATCTGGTCCTGACCCACCAAACCCAATATCTCGCCTACCAACCTGTTACCGTTCAAACTTGAAAAGTCAGGTCGCCGGCAAATCTCTTCCATTAGACTCACCAGCGACTCGGTCTCCCTAACCAGGTCGGAATTCATGAGCGCTGAGATTCTCTCTTCGTGTCTGTCTCTTTCGGCAAGGCACGAGTTCGATCCTAAGAAGAAACCTAAGAACCGGGAAGTGATGATGAGGTTTTCTACGTACTGTCCGTACCATCTGACCCAGGACGAGAGGTCCCAAGAAATGGGGCCAGAGTTGTCCCGGAAGTTGGAGAGTTTAAGGTAGTTTCTGCCGCCAGTGGAGGGGAAGACAGAGAGCTGGTCCTGGAGGATGAAGGAGCCGTACTTGACGATGTGGTGAACGGCGATGAGGCACTTGAGTGCGACGGAGGAGTTTTGGGTGGTTTGGAGGCGGTCCATGAGGGCTTCGATGGCGGCGGAGGCGGTGGCACGAGAGCTGTGTCCGAAGGAGAGGAGCGCGGCAAGGTGTTTGGCGGGTGGAGGTGAGAAAGGGTCGTGAGTGGTGGCGCGGAGGAGGGCGAGGTGGAGAGATTGAGATGATTGAGGAGTACTGCTGGCAGCGGTGTTGATTGTGCAGAGGATTGCTGCTTTGCTCTGAGAGGCTTTGTCTTTGATTGCTCCCATTAGAAGGTCTTTGATCTTTGATTTCCGTCCCATGGAGTTGGATAGAAGAGGATACGACCGAACTGAGAGAGAGAGAGGGAGGTCCGTGGGGGTTTGAGTTGAATTTTATGGGTTGTGGGGTTTGATTATTACGAGCGAGGGCCTTGTCACATTCTACATTTCTACCTAGCACTAAAATGAAATCAAATCGCATGTGGGATTATTTTTCAATGCTATTCCCATCCACTAGTTATGATTCGTTCCTTTTAACCCTTTTTCAACACCATTTAATAATTTGGTGAAAAACTCTACATGTATTTCTTATAGTTTATGCTAAATTAACTAAAACGATCAATGGACAACATTTTTATGGAATATTAATGGATCGAATTTGATCAAACCCTAGGTTCAAGAGCGGCGGCGGAGATCATTGGTCGTGATTTCATAGGATCGGCGGTTTCTCTTTCGCTGGGGCTAGGTAAATCCTTGTTCCCTCATCATCATGATTCATGAAGTTGCCAACAATTACTTTGAGCAGTTGTTGCCTTGCCGATCAGGATTATGATCGGATAACGCCGTAACGCATATTGATATTCTAGTAGCTTTTGTCTTGGACATCATTACGCGAATCGAATTGTATTTGGGTGGTTGGATAAGCGGTAAATAGTTGGTATCATTAACATAACGCAACCTTGATTAAAGATAGTGTGTGTCTACGTCGTATTTGGGTGTTCGTTGGGTATTAAGTGTCATTGTTGCTTTCTTTTCTCCACTAGCAACTTGATTATGTGATGTTTGTCAGGTGGGATCCACGATTTTATGGCCGCAGCTAAGTTGAGTCAGAAGAGGCAGCCATCTTAAGCCCCCCGCCCTGACCGATGCAAGTTTTGCATAAAAAAATAGACCCAGTTTAAAGTTGATTCGTATACGTAATTATGTAGGTGTAAATATGTATTCTGAAGTTTTAAATGTTTAGGCAGTAAAAAATTTGAGTTACACGTACCACTGTTTTGTAGTATGTATTTTTTTTCTTCTTTCTTTTTTAATATATACGTAGAACTATGCAATCATTTTATATTTTTTTGCCTCAATTTAGAAGACCTGTTACTGATGCTGATCAGATAGAGCGGATTTATTATGTTCTTAACTTAATTAAATGATAATACTAACATCCTGAAAAAAAAAAAAATCTTATGCTGAAATTTCAACCTCACCTACAACGGTGAAGTTTTTGGTCAATACGTTTAGTGTATTTGACATATTTATATAATGTCTTTCAACTAATATTTACCAATTAAATAGCCACACGGTTAGGGTGGTCAATTTTGACATGACCCGATAATAAGATTCAAAACTGGCACGAAATAAAATGAATTGAACCTGCACGATTAAAAAGCGGGTCGATCGTGGGTCAACCCGCCATGACCTATTTAATAAAAGGGTCGACCATGGGTCAACCCACTAACACAAAGTGAATCCATGTAACCCGTTTATTAAATGAGTCGACTTATATATTACTAGCATGGCCTACCCACTATGTGTGTGGAGAGAAGTTAAAGGTAGTGGAAAAAAAACTTCCCGTACAACTAGCATATTTTATGCTTTTTAAATTTTTTATTTTATTTTACAATTTACTATATTATCCTTATTGAGTAATTATATTTCTGTTCAAGTAAACTCTAATATGTGTTTGACCCAAACTCTAGGTTACTTGCTCTAGTGGTAATAGAGTTAAATTAGAAGGATCTAGATTTCTATTCAATGTACGATTACTTTCCTTGTATGATTGAGATTCTATACATTGTAATCCTCTATAAAAAGAGGCCCCTATTATCAATGAGAACACAGTGATTTCCTCTCAATTTCAGTTTCTCTAAAACACGTTATCAGCACGAGCTCTAACCCTAGCCCTAAAAACCCAAAACCCTATATCCCCCGCAGCTCCTACGTGCCCCTGCAGCGCCCGCAAGCCCTGCTTACCTCCTGCCCCCGCGACGCCAACGACCCCGCAACACTCACGATACCGCGACCCAGGGACTCGCCCGCGACACATCATCCCCGCAGCGGCTCCGCAACAGACCTTGCGGCATCTCCGCAGAATCCTCGCGACATCCCCGCAGCATCCTCGCAGTGGGTCCTTAACAGACCTCGCGGCATCTCCGCAGAATCCTCGCGACATCCCCGCAGCATCTTCGCGGCATCCCCGCAACAGACCTCGCGGCATCCCCGCAACAGACCTCGCGGCATCTCCGCAGCATCCTCGCAGCGACCCTGCAGCATTCCTGCACAGACCAGCCAACAACTTTTCCGGTCAAGATTTCCGGCAACTTTTCAAGGTAAACTTTTCTAAAAGTTCCCGTTTTTTGAAGTTTTTCAATTTCTTCTTCTTTTTCTCGGGGACTTCCAACATTCCTTCTTCTACCCCCCTTTCTTCTTCATAGGGGAGACCAATAGCCGAACTGTGGGGGTTCGTGCTCACTCCAAGCTTGGAGCTTGTAGAGTCCTCCAAACTTAGAGTTTGTTGAGAAGAAAACGATCGACCACATACATCGTTGTTTCGATCTAATCCAAAACCCCTCTTGGAATCGGATTTTTCTTGGAAGCTACTACGCTCAGAAAATCACTAATTTCTTAGAAGCGACTACGCTCAGAAATTTAATAGTTTTTCGTGGTAGCCTTTTTCGCTCTGAAACTAACCCTAATCTTGTCCCCCTTTCTCTATATAGGGGAGACCAAAAGCCGAACTGTGGGGGTTCGCGCTCACTCCAAGCTTAGAGCTTGTAGAGTCCTCCAAACTTAGAGTTTGTTGAGAAGAAAACGATTGACCATATACATCGTCGTTTCTATCTAATCCAAAACCCCTCTTGGAATTGGATTTTCTTGGAAGCGACTACGCTCAGAAATTTAGTTTTTCATGGTAGCCTTTTTTCGCTCCGAAACTAACCCTAATCTTGTGTTGTTTTTCAGGATGAGTAACCTGAACAAGTTGAACTTTGTTCCACGGGAGACAACTGGCGCTGGATACCATAGGTGGGTCCGAGATATGCGCCAACATCTTAAGGCTGATGGACTTATGGAAGCCATCCAAGAGCCTAGTCAGAACGTGCTCTCCATTGAGCAAGCTACTGCTTTTGAAGCAAATCAAGCTAAAGCCACCATTCTCATGACAAGACACATGAATGACGCGCTCCAAAATGAATACCTCAATGAGGAAGACCCAAGAAAGCTATGAGTTGAACTTGAGCAGCGATTTGGCAACGTTCGTGACTCCCTGCTTCCTGATTTAGAAGTGCGATGGCATAGCCTCCGCTTTTGTGATTTCAAGTCTGTGCTTGATTATAACTCGGAAGCCCTGTGAATGAAGCGCTCCAAAGTGAATACCTCAATGAGGAAGACCTAAGAAAGCTATGGGTAGAACTTGAGCAGCGATTTGGCAACGTTCGTGACACCCTGCTTCCTGATTTAGAAGTGCGATGGCATAGCCTCTGCTTTTGTGATTTCAAGTCTGTGCTTGATTATAACTCGAAAGCTCTTCGTATCAAGTCTCTGATGGAGTTTTGTGGCCAAGCCATAACTGATACGATGTTGATCGAGAAGACTCTCTCTACCTTCCTCGTCTCTGCCCTGATGATTTCAAAGAATTATCGGATTGATGTGAAAGAAGGACGTATCACAAGGTTTCATGAGCTTATTGGAGCCATGAACGTAGCAGAAAAGCACGACAACATACTTGTGAAGAACTATAATGCTAGACCCATGGAAACTAAGTCTATTCCAGAGTCTAACTATAGTCGCGCCCCCAAGGGAGGACGCAAGGAGCGAAACCCTAAGAGTAGGGACAATTCTGGTCGTTCTAGTCCATATTCTGGCCCTAAAGAGGAAGGAAATCGCCAAGAGAGGCGTGCACGGAACCGTGGAGGTTAACGTGAGAAAAGAGAGAGAGGCGGAGTCTCTGGCTATGGTGGTGACCCCACCAAGAGTAATAGTCGTCCAAATCATGCACCAAAAGCATCTCGATCAAGGGAGCCTGACCATAAAGATGTTTGTCTTCAATGTGGATAAAGTGGACATTGGGCAAAGAAGTGTACTGCATCCCAGAATGTTGTAAACGCATACAAGACGTATCGTGAAGTAAAAGAGGCAAATTACATGGAACAAGAAGATCAAGATGGTGATCTCGATCTAAGGGTGGAAGACTACAAGGATCAAGACCCAAAAACTGGCGATTTTGATTAAATCTTTTTATTTTCCAAGAGATGTAGGCAATTGCCATATTACTTTTGTAGTAGGTGCCAATGATATTAGTCTTTCTTCAAAGTAAGCGTACTCAATGTAAGTGTGATGTCTATGAAGGTTTTGAGATAAGTGGTACTTAAGCGAGGTTTGCTCCACCGACATCTCTCTACTCACCTTGTCACATTTACATTAGAATTACCGAAAGGAGTCAGATGACTACCATTGTTTTTCATTAACTAGTTTATTGGATTAGATTTTCTTTGGTTAAAGAAACGATGATGTAATTCGATTTGGCTTAGTAATAAAAGTTGAGTTCTTTTTATGACTCCTTTTTAATTATGAGCTGTTCTTTTAGGAATGGATGAACTTAATGTCTTGCGGATAGTGCGACTACGCACACCAACGACATAGGCAATTATTCTTGGAGATGTTGCCTACATATTCATCAGTGACTACGATGGCTGGGCCAACAGGTTTAGTTCAAGGACATGGAATTGCCCAATTCCTATTGCCAAATGGCACCTTGATTAAAGTCACTGAAGCTTTCTACCCTCCTAAGGCAAATCGAACCTTATTGAGCTTCAAAGATATAAGAGCCAACAGATTCCATACGGAAACGCATAGTGAGAACGGAATAGAATTCCTTTGCATTACCTCCAATGATTGCGGAAGAAAGCGCATCTTAGAGAAGCTTATGTGTCAAACTAGTGGACTTTATGTCACTACAATTCGACCTATTGAATCAAATAATGTCATAAGAGAAGATCTCTTGGATTCTGACACATATTGGCTTTGGCATGACCGACTAGGGCACCCTGGTCGTGATATGATGCTCCGTATACTAAAGACTTCACACGGACATCCATTCTTCAGAGTGAGAGGAAGCAAGAATCGAAAATTGATTTCTGGACTTAGCAAGACCGCAACAATTGCAGCATCTGGCACTACAGCCGTCTTGGGCCTCCCAATTCCCCTGGGATGACGCCATCAATGGCGCCAACCATGAGCATAACGCCATGGTTGTTACTCCCCATGGCTCCAACGCCATGTTGGGAGAAGTAGTCACACACTTTGCTTCTAATAGCGCTACAGACGCGCAGGCCCAACCAAAATCCTCATCAGTTGCTTCTAAGGCCCCTCGCTCATTTTGCAAAGCATGTTCCTTCGGGAAATTAGGACCGAGACCGTCCTACGAAAAGGGTCCCAAAATACTCATTGCGTTCTTACAGAGAATCCAAGGGGATATCTGTGGACCAATTCAACCATCATGTGGACCTTTGAAATACTTTATGGTATTGGTTGATGCGTCGACACGCTGGTCACATGTCGCGCTGTTGTCCAGTAGAAATGCTGCTTATGCTAAACTGCTCGCCCAGATTATCCGTCTAAGGGTCCACTATCCTGATCATCCTATTAAGTCGATTCGACTTGATAATGTTGGACAGTTTGCATCGAAAACGTTCGATGACTATTGCATGTCACTGGGGATTGATGTAGAGCATCCAGTTCCCCGTGCACATACGTAAAATGGTCTCCCAGAAGCCGCTCTGAAACGACTACAGATGATAGCACAGACATTGGTTATGCGCATCAATCTCCCTGTTTCTGCTTGGGGATATGCAATATTGCATATAGCGAAGCTAATTCATCTACGACCCACTGCAACCCAATCTTACTCTGCATTACAACTAGTGACTGGGTACGAGCCTGATATCTCGCACTTACGCATTTTTGGGTGTGCCATTTATGTGCCTATTATGCCGCCACAGAGTACTAAGATGGGTCCACAACGACGAATGGGCATATATACGTTGGATATGAATCTCCACCCATCGTCCGCTACCTTGAACCCTTGACAGGCGATCTCTTTACCGCTAGATTTGCGGATTGTCACTTTGATGAGACAGTCTTCCCGTCGTTAGAGGGAGATAAGAACACAGATGTTCAACAGGAACGATAGGAATTGTCGTGGTCTGTCCCCACTATGTCCCATCTCGATCCCCGTACCACACAGTCCGAACTTGAAGTACGAAGAATAATCGAGCTCCAGAACGTAGCAGACACTCTGCCTAATGCATTTTCTGATGTTGCCAAAATGACGAGATCACACATACCTGCTGCAAACGTGCCTGCAAGGATTGATGTCCCGAATACTGGACATCACGCCACTCCTGTGACACCAGGAAATGGCGCCATTGCCCAGCATGGCAATGATGTGGCATCTATGGTCGCAGGTCCCACAAGGAAACGTGGTAGACTAATTGGTTCGAAGGACACTCGCCCTAGAAAGAGAGATAATGAGGCACAAACAAATCCTTTGATCATCGATACTCAAAATCCGTCCCATAAGAATATTCCGGATTATGGTTATGTCCAAGAGACATCATTGGGGGACGCCTCAATGTCAGAACCTATCCCTGAGAACGTAGAGATCTCTGTCAATTACACTAGTGTACATGAGACGTGGGAAAGAAACTCCATCATCATTGATGATGTATTAGCGTATTCAGTGGCGCGTGAGATTATTGAGACCGATGACATCGAACCACGCTCCGTTGTTGAATGCTAGCGTAGAGCCGATTGGCCAAAGTGGAAAGATGCGATCCAGGCAGAACTTGATTCTCTAGCAAAAAGAAAGGTATTTGGCAAAGTGATACCAATACCCCCCAACACCAAACCAGTTGGTCATAAATGGGTATTCGTTAGAAAGCGTAAGGAGAGAAACAAGATTGTAAGATACAAAGCTCGCCTTGTGGCGCAAGGCTTCTCACAATGCCCTGGAATCGACTACGAGGAGACCTATTCTCCCGTAATGGACGTCATTACGTTCTGCTACCTTGTCAGTTTGGTAGTTTCCGAAAAACTGGACATGCAGCTTATGGATGTGGTTACTGCGTATCTATATGGGGATCTAGATACAGAGATATACATGAAGATTCCAGATGGAATTTAGTTACCCAAATCAAGTGGCTCTAAACCACGGAGCGCGTTTGCAATTAGATTGAAACGCTCACTACATGGATTGAAACAAACCGGACGGATGTGGTATAACCGTCTAAGTGACTACTTGATTGGAAAGGGATATGTCAACAATGAACTATGCCCATGTATGTTCATAAAAAGGACAAGTTCCGGATTTGCAATAGTAGCGGTTTATGTCGATGACATGAACATAATTGGCACCCTTAATGAGTTAAGGGAAACCGCTAAACACTTGAAATCCGAGTTTGAGATGATAGATCTTGGGAAAACACGGTTTTGCCTCAGTTTAGAACTTAAGCACCGTAGAGATGGTATCTTGATTCATCAATCAGCTTATACCCAAAAGATGCTTAGGCGTTTCAACACTGACAAGATGAAGCCTTCAAGCACCCCAATGGTCGTCCGTAGTCTTGATCCAAAGAAGGACCCATTCCGTCCAAAAGATAACGACGAAGAAGTGCTAGAGGCAGAAGTGCCCTACCTAAGTGCAATAGGCGCATTATTGTACTTAGCACAATGCACAAGACCAGATATCTCATTCGCTGTGAACTTACATAGCTCTGCGCCAACACGACGCCATTGGACTGGTGTTAAAAATATCTTTCGATTGTGAACTTTCTAGCTAGATATAGCTCTGCGCCAACACAACGCCATTGGACTGGTGTTAAAGATATCTTTCGATACCTAAGTGGTACGATCGATATGGGCTTGTTCTATCCCTACAGAGAGAAGATGGATTCGGACCCATCAAGTGTCAGTAACGCCACACATGGTGGACTGCGTTCCCTCTCCCCATCCCAAAACAATATAAGTGTTTTGGAAGGTTTTGCTGATGTTGGGTACCACTCTTACCACACAAAGGTCGCTCCCAAACTGGCTATGTTTTCACCGTGGGAAAGACCGCGATATCTTGGAGGTCTACAAAGCAGACCTTAGTCACTACCTCTTCGAACCATGCAGAGATTATTGCTTTTCACGAAGCATTTCGTGAATGTATATGGCTTCGATCCATAATTACGCATGTTCGAAGCAATTGTGGTTTGAAGTCTACCACAGATGAGCCAACAAGCATTTATGAGGATAATTCTGCTTGCATTGAACAAATGAAGCAAGGCTACATCAAAGGCGACAACACCAAGCACATATCGCCTAAATTCTTCTACAATCAGCAACAACAGAAGCTCCTCAATATCAAAATGAATCAGGTTCGATCTGAGGACAATGTGGCAGACTTGTTTACTAAGTCATTGCCCAAATCCACGTTCGAGAAACAGGTGGCAAGAATTGGCTTGCAGAAATTATCTGAACTCCCATGTTCATAGTCATCAGGGGGGGGGGGGAGATGTCTACATGTTCGTCTCGAATTGTGAAAGGTGTGTTGTGCTCTTTTTCCCCTTCGACCGAGGTTATTTTTGTCCCACTGGGTTTTTCTTACTCGGCAAGGTTTTTAACGAGGCAACGAGAGAAGCACCGCGTTTGGGCAACACAAGGGGGAGTGTTTAAGTAAACCCTAATATGTGTTTGGCCCAAACTCTAGGTTACTTGCTCTAGTGGTAATACAGTTAAATTAGAAGGATCTAGATTCCTATTCAATGTACGATTACTTTCCTTGTATGATTGAGATTCTATACATTGTAATCCTCTATATAAAGAGACCCCTATTATCAATGAGAACACAGTGATTTCCTCTCAATTTCAGTTTCTCTAAAACAATTTCATAGTTTTTTAATATATAAAGGTTAAATTGGTAAAAAATTTAGTTTTGGAGAGCAAACTCTTTTCTCTTAATAATAATATAGATATATAACCCACGTAGAAGACCCTTTTAAAAAAGTTAAGATATATATATAGGTCTAATAAGTATTTTTCTCACTTTAAACTAGAGTTACAATTTCATCATTAAACTAGGTCTAATCAATTTATGCAATTTTTTAGTTAAATCGGTCGCAATGTGAACCCTTAAATTGGTCATTTTGTCCAACACAACATGACATATTTCTTAAATGGGTTAAGCGGGTTGAAAATGGGTAATCCGTTTAATAAATAGGTTGAGTTTGAGTTTAAATTTTCGACACGATTATTAAATTGGTTGGGGTTGGGTTTGTCTTTTGTGACACCAAAAATATCTTGACTCAACACAAACCCAACTCAACCCGACACAACCCATTGATAGCCCTACACACGGTACTTTCAAATAAAATGGCTAAAATATAATAACTATCATATTGCAGGTGACTAGTGGTATGAAACAATTTACATACTCCATTCAAAACCCTCCGCGTATTTGATTATGTCATTCTATCCTCATATTGATTACTTCTTAAATCTCTATTCCATGATGGGACAATTGTATCATCCATACTATTATTAAGAGAACCCACTTTGTTAGCCAAAGTGGGTATCAATTTACGTAAATATCCTTAGACTATAGGTTAATTTAAAATACTTTTTAATATATGAGAGGTGTTATGGTAAATAGAAAAATATAAATATAAATAAAAATTCAGAAAAAAAAAATTCATCCCACTTTTTACAGATATAACTTCCCAATTTTACAGTTGTAAAATGTAAAAATAAAAATAAAAATAAAATTGTTTAATGCACGTGTCAATACTTTATAGTATTATGATGCATGTGTCAATAAAAGAATAGTATTATTGAAACAAAGCCGTGTTAGTAGACCTCTATGTAACTGGAATCAAGTAATTGGTAATGTATGTCTCTCTTTTATCATGGGGAACAATCAAGGAACTAGTCAAATTTGGAATCTGTTATTGTGTTAGTCGTATTATTTATATAATCTTTGCAACTAATCAACAATTACCAACTCCACGCATCTTTTCTTAATCGAAACTTGAAAGTCACCGGGGTTAATTAGTAGTTGAGACTTCAGAGAACCAAATAGAAAAGTGTCTTTAGGTTCACATGAACCATGCTTGTCCTATATTAAACAAGTTGATCAACTATGCAAGTTAATAATCTCATGAATCACCAGCAATTGTTTATTGATGCTGACGATGACAACCAATCAACCTAAAGTGGCGAAAATGATCAAAAAACTACCGAGGATGTCTGTGGGTCCTATGATTTGATTTCTTTCCAGCAAGCTGCCCTTTCTATAAAGAAAATCGATCAAACAAGTTTGGTTTTTCTTTTTTATTTCAGGAAGAAAAATAAACTTTTATTCATACTAAAACGTTTACATTAGAACTTGTAGCACCCTCTCTACCCACATCCCGGGTAGCAGGGACACCACGCACATCCGGTAAATTCGAACTAGGAACAGGTAGGTCATCAAAGACGGTTGGGTTTGGTGCATATCCCTCCTTGGTGGAGATATTTTGCATGGCATGAATGCATGATATTAATTGTTTGTGCATTCAAGGTGACAACTTATGCATGGAAAATTGGTGCATGGTCAAGTGCATGCATTGGGTATAAATGCATGGTCAAGTTGATGCATTGGGAATACATGCATGGTTAAATTCATGTATTGACCTTTTTTAGTCTTCCTAGGGAGTTAATGTGGGAGATAGGTGGTTGATTCATGAAGGAGCATTGATGAAGTGAGTCTAGAGACTTCTATCAATGGTATAAATATATGAAGCTTGTGTGGATGAGCAAAGCAGAGGAGAGGTCTAGAGCAACTCTAAGGGTCTTTGTGTATAGAAGCAAAGTGAGTTGTGTTCAAGAGTGTGAATAGCTCTTGGGGTAGAGTGATCTTCTAGGTTGAGAGAGGGTGTACAAGGGGTATCCTATTAGATACAAGGGCTTGGGTTGGGCATAAACTTGAGCGGTGTAATCTTGTACTTGTGTAATTCTCTCATTAGTGAAGGTGAAACTTTCCGAGGACGTAGGCAAGGAAATTGGCCGAACCTCGTTAAATCTTGTTGTCTTCTTGGCTTGGTTATTTCTTCTTTCTATCTCTACTTCTAGTACTTGCGTGGCGGAGGGATTAATTTCCCTAACAAGTGGTATCAGAGCTTCGGCTTATCGGTCGTGGGCTGTTAGTCATGGCAAGTTCTAGTGTCTCACATTTCAAGGTGGAGCAGTTTGATGGAAAGGGAAATTTCACACTATGGCAAAGGAGGGTGAAGGACATCCTAGTTCAACAAGGTCTTGCAAAACCTTTGAAGGGAAAGGATGCGAAGCCGGAGAAGATGTCAAATGAAGATTGGGACGAGTTGGAGTCCAGGTGTGTTAGCACTATTAGGCTTTATACAACCCGCATGAGCTAATAAGGTCCAGACCCGTACCACTGTACTCGCCCTTAGTTCGGGCTACATAGCTTGCAATAGCATGAGCAACTTTATTAGCTTCTCTTGGTACATAATTCAATAATAGATAATGAATGGCTAACTCTTATGAATCTAATGTTGTCCATTTCACATCTCGCTTGGACGCAAGCATGATGCATCATATGGTAATTATTGAGGTATAAAATCTCAATCATACAAGCACAGTAATCGTACATTGAATAGGAATCTAGATCCTTCTAATTTAACCATATTACCACAAGAGCAAGTAACCTAGAGTTTGGGCCAAACACATATTAGGGTTTACTTGAACACTCCCCCTTGTGTTGCCCAAACGCGGTGCTTCTCTCGTTGCCTCGTTAAAAACCTTACCGAGTAACAAAAATCCAGTGGGACAAAAATAACCTCGGTCGAAGAGGAAAAAGAGCACAACACACCTTTCACGATTCGAGACGAACATGTAGACATCTCCCCCTGATGTCTGCGCCTCCCCCCTGATGACTACGATCATGGGAGTTCAGATAATTTCCGCAAGCCAATTCTTGCCACATGTTTCTCGAACGTGGATTTGGGCAATGACTTAGTAAACAAGTCTGCCACATTGTCCTCAAATCGAACCTGGTTCATTTTGATCTTGAGGAGTTTCGGTTGTTGCTGATTGTAGAAGAATTTAGGCAATATGTGCTTGGTGTTGTCGCCTTTGATGTAGCCTTGCTTCATTTGTTCAATGCAAGCAGCATTATCCTCAAAAATGCTTGTTGGCTCATCTGTGGTAGACTTCAAACCACAATTGCTTCGAACATGCGTAACTAAGGATCGAAGCCATATACATTCACGAACTACTTCGTGTAGAGCAATAATCTCTGCATGGTTCGAAGAGGTAGCGACTAAGGTCTGCTTTGTAGACCTCCAAGATATCGCGGTCTTTCCCATGGTGAAAACATAGCCAGTTTGGGAGCGACCTTTGTGTGGGTCAGAGTGGTACCCAACATCAGCAAAATCTTCCAAAACACTTATATCGTTTTGGGATGGGGAGAGGGAACGCAGTCCACCATGTGTGGAGTTCCTGACACTTGATGGGTCCGAATCCATCTTCTCTCTGTAGGGATAGAACAAGCTCAAATCGATCGTACCACTTAGGTATCGAAAGATATCTTTAACACCAGTCCAATGGCATTGTGTTGGCGCATAGCTATATCTAGCTAGCAAGTTCACAGCGAATGAGATATCCGGTCTTGTGCATTGTTCTAAGTACAATAATGCACCTATTGCACTTAGGTAGGGCACTTCTACCTCTAGCACTTCTTCGTCGTCATCTTTTGGACGGAATGGGTCCTTCTTTGGATCAAGACTATGGACGACCATTGAGGTGCTTGAAGGCTTAATCTTGTCAGTGTTGAAACGCCTAAGCATCTTTTGGGTATAAGCTGATTGATGAATCAAGATACCATCTCTACGGTGCTCAAGTTCTAAACCAAGGCAAAACCGTGTTTTCCCAAGTTCTTTTATCTCAAACTCGGATTTCAAGTGTTCAGCGGTTTCCCTTAACTCTTTAAGGGTGCCAATTATGTTCATGTCATCGACATAAACCGCTACTATTGTAAATCCAGAACTTGTCCTTTTTATGAACATACATAGGCATAGTTCATTGTTGACATATCCCTTTCCAATCAAGTAGTCACTTAGACGGTTATACCACATCCGTCTGGATTGTTTCAATCCATATAGTGAGCGTTTCAATCTAATTGCAGACGCGCTCCGTGGTTTAGAGCCACTTGATTTGGGTAACTGAATTCCATCTGGAATCTTCATGTATATCTCTGTATCTAGATCCCCATATAGATATGAAGTAACCACATCTATAAGCTACATGTTCAGTTTTTCAGAAACTACCAAACTGACAAGGTAGCGGAACGTAATGACGTCCATTACGGGAGAATAGTTCTCCTCGTAGTCGATTCTAGGGCATTGTGAGAAGCCTTGCGCCACAAGGCGAGCTTTGTATCTTACAATCTCGTTTCTCTCCTTACGCTTTCTAACAAATACCCATTTATGACCAACTGGTTTGGTGTTGGGCGGTATTGGTATAACTTTGCCAAATACCTTTCTTTTCGCTAGAGAATCAAGTTCTGCCTGGATCGCATCTTTCCATTTTGGCCAATCAGCTCTACGTTGGCATTTATCAACGAAGCGTGGTTCTATGTCATCGGTCTCAATAATCTCACGCGCCACTGAATACGTTAATACATCATCAATGATGATGGAGTTTCTTTCCCACGTCCCATGTACACTAGTGTAATTGACAGAGATCACTACGTTCTCAGGGATAGGTTCTGACATTGAGGCGTCCCCCAATGATGTCTCTTGGACATAACCATAATCCGGAATATTCTTATGGGACGGATTTTGAGTATCGATGATCAAAGGATTTGTTTGTGCCTCATTCTCTCTCTTTCTAGGGCGAGTGTCCTTCGAACTAATTAGTCTACCGCACTTCTTTGCGGGACCTGCGGCCATAGATGCCACATCATTGCCATGTTGGGCAATGGCGCCATTTCCTGGTGTCACAGGAGTGGCGTGATGTCTAGTATTCAGGACATCAATCCTTGCAGGCACGTTTGCAGCAGGTATGTGTGATCTCGTCACTTTGGCAACATCAGAAAACGCATCAGGTAGAGTGTCTACTACGTTCTGGAGCTCGATTATTCTTCGCACTTCAAGTTCGGAATGTGCGGTACAGGGATCGAGATGAGACATAGTGGGGATAGACCACGACAATTCTTGTCGTTCCAGTTGAACATCTGTGTTCTTATCTCCCCCTAACGACGGGAAGACTGTCTCATCAAAGTGATAATCCGCAAATCTAGCGATAAAGAGATCGCCTGTCAAGGGTTCAAGGTAGCGGACAATGGTTGGAGATTCATATCCAACGTATATTCCTATTCGTCGTTGTGGACCAATCTTAGTACTCTGTGGCGGCGTAATAGGCACATAAATAGCACACCCAAAAATGCGTAAGTGCGAGATATTAGGCTCGTACCCAGTCACTAGTTGTAATGCAGAGTAAGATTGGGTTGCAGTGGGTCGTAGATGAATTAGCGTCGCTGCATGCAATATTGCATATCCCCAAGTACAAACAGGGAGATTGGTGCGCATAACCAATGTTCGTGCTATCATCTGTAGTTGTTTGATAGCGGCTTCTGCGAGACCATTTTGGGTATGTGCATGGAACCTCTACATCAATCCCCAGTGATATGCAATAGTCATCGAACGTTTTCGATGTAAACTCTCCAACATTATCAAGTCAAATCGACTTAATTGGATGATCAGGGTAGTGAGCCCTTAGACGGATAATCTGGGCGAGGAAATTCCCCTACACTTAACTTTTGCTAGTCCCTTAGCAAAATCAAAACAAACACACAACTTGGACTCAACGAAAACTTAAAGAAAGAAAGACTCAAACATTACAACATACAATGACTCTATTGCCCTTCAACATTCTGTCTCAGAAATCTCTTACTTTCATAACATCAAGACTAGCACTCAACCAGGAATCAATATTCAGGCATTCGATAGTTAATTCAAACATATAATCCACACATACACAAGTAGGACTTGGTTGTAACAATGGTGATGGGTTTTGTTAAGCATGTTTCAAACAAATATGATTCATATCCTCACAAGGTATATCCACTCTTTCTTCTCTCAGATCAAAACAATGCTTAAAAGATTATAATCACTCAATTATATGTGAGAGAACATATTTTGAGGCAATCAAATAGCTCACATATATATGAAACGAAAGGCACTTTGTGAATATAATTTTTTTTCTCAAAAGATCTCATGAAAGATATCAACTACTTGCACAGATGGACCCAAGCCATAGGTTCAACTCTTATAACTCATCTCCACAGATCAAAGGCTGTCCCATCTTAAGGATCAAGAAGGTCTTATTAAGGGTTGTAATAGGGCCAAAGCTCAAAGTTTTAAGAAATGAAAGGTAAGGATTTAACAAAGTGTCCTAAAAACCTAGTAGAGCTCATGTAAATGTAAAGACTTCTAGAAATCCACCAAGATATATCAAAACGTCCCATCCCATAGAGGTAATATAAAAGGCCTAATGTCTTCATGTTGGGCCTTAACTTCATTCTAAACTTCCTTTGAACTCTAGTGAATTGGACAAAGACCAATTTTTTTTGTAATGGGCCTTCAATTCAAAACAAACTCCAAACTCACCAAGTATGGGGGACTAAAATCCATAAACATTTTTCTTTCTTTCTTTTTCTTTCTAGCCGTGTACAAATTTTTTTTTCTTTTCATTTCTTTTTCACAGCTTCACATATATTTTTCTTTTCATGGACAAGTCTACCCCCACACTTGAAGTTTCACCTCTTCTCAATCTTCATTCTCAATGCCAAATCCTCAAGTAAAGTCCCAAAAGATAGCTCCACTAAGTTTTTAGAACAAAGGGTAGGAGTGTAGCTATACTAAGGTTCAGGGTTAAGGATTTTAAGGGTGATGAAAGAAAAGGCTTAATGTAGGCTCAAATGGGTTTTTCTAGGGGAGTCCCACGACGGGCACAAATAGGGACACAAGCTCATTTGGCAATGGTGGTAATTCCTAGGGTGCCTCTATCCTTTCCAGAATCAGGGACATGTATTGACAAACGTCTCAACAAGCACAAGAGCGAATTCTAGCATTCTCTAGTCCATCAAACTTAATCTATGGCAAGCAATCAACCAAATGAAAGAATAATGAGATCTACAAAATATCGCCAAGAAAATAAGAATATATTTTTCATTTATCACTCCAAGAAAAGGGACATGGCTCAAATATCTCACATGGCTTTATGAATCAAAACTCATCTTAACATGCTTTATATTCTGTACCAAAGTTTCGAAATCCATATCCACTACACATGCATACATTTTTCATATATCTCAATTAACCAAATACCAAAGGAGTTTCCAGGAAGGCGTTTTATGACTCATTAAGTAAGTTGGGCATGGTTGATGGTTGATGTGTATGCGCCAACTTGAGGGGTAGTGTTGGTGTGAGTCATAGCGTAACATTAGGAATTGAATATATTGTAATTATGACATAGTTAGTACTTACCTATTCTATGTGTGGTAGAGAATAGAGACGTACGTCATTTGTATTCATGTAATCCTCTTTGCAAACCTCCACTGTGAGATGAATGGATCATCAGAAAATTCATTCTCTCAACCTTATTTTATTTGACTCGTACGATGTCAATAGATAATTAAGAGGCAAACATGCACGTGCGTGAAAGTGGGCAAGTCGTCATAACCGGCTTGAAGTTGCTTTGCCTTGTCACACTACTACAAAAAAAGCATTTTAGGACGTTCGAAAAACGTCATTGAAAACTTTAGATGACACGCAAAAAAAACGTCATCTATCAAGGAGTCATTGTAAGTCACTTACAAGGACGTTCAAAAAACGTCCTCTAATGTTTATAAGGACACCAAAAAAACGTCCTCTAATCTAAAAAAAACGTCATCTAATGTCTTTAAGGACACTTAAAAAGCGTCCTCTAATGTCTTTAAGGACATTAGAAGAGTGTCCTCTAATGTATATTAAGACACTTTTTAAGTGTCCTTAAATCCGATAAAAGGGTCATCTAATGTATACTAGGACGCTAAAAAAACGTCCTTATATCTATTATAGAACACAAAAAAAAAATGTCCTTGAAACAAAAAGAAGACATTTACATACAAATAATCTTTACAATCCCAAAACAAATGTCATTATATACTTGACTACAAGCACTTCTTGTAACTAATTCCTAGTTAAACGTACATTCTAATCTTATCTAATTCCTAGTTAAATGTACATTCTCATTATGAACAAGTGATACTAAGCACGAGCCATGAATCTGAACAAATAACTATATTTGAAGCAACTACTGGTATAACTCTGCCCTGCATAAGTCAATAGTTGAACATAAGTAATAGGAAGGGATCAGATAAAATTGAACTTGAGATTAACAATTTATCCCATCAAGCCTCAAGGCTCAGAGGTAACCAGACTTGATGACTTAGTACTTGTAGAGTAAACCAATAAGCCATAATCAAAATACAAACATTCTCAACTTTACCTGTTATAAACTTTAACATTTAAACATGCCAGCAGCTACTAGCAACTTAAGTTGAGCATGTGATCTGCCCAGTAAAAAAAAAAAAGATTAAATAAAGTACAGAAAAGCATATCAAAATATGCAAAGTAAACTTAAAAGAATAATATAAAGATGTATATTAAAGAAAGCTACCTTTACTTGGTCTCGAATATTATAGACTATCTTGTTCAGAAACATTAGCATATCAAGATGGTTTCTTACTTCCAGCATATAGGACATTACAGATACCAAGAAAAATTAGGGTTTAGTTAGACCAGATTCATACCTTGCAAGCAGTCACAGTTCTCCACCTCTGCAGAGGATAGCTGGGATGCGCGTGCAGGGTTGTAACAAGGTAAAGTACACCATAGCAGTAACAGCACCTTGTGCACCCTAAATGCCACAAACAAACCCAAGAGTTAAATGACCTAAATTTTCAAGTTTAGTGCAATATACAAAACCAAAACATGAAGATGATGACAGCTGCCAAGGTACCAATTGCAACTAAACATGCATATTTAAATTAAAAAGTTGTATGAGCAGCAATACCTCTTAAGCGTTGTAGAAATGATAATGATTTTACTAATTGAAACTCTAAGAACCTTGTGCTCAGAAGAAATATGAATGAAAGGATCAATAAAGACCTATACTTTAAGTGAAACGTAATTACCTTCAGTGAATTTTCTAAATATAAAGTGCAAAATTGTAACAGTGCAGAAAAATATGTGAATAAAATTTGGCCTTATTCCCATGACTCACTCCCTTCTCACCTTCAATCATATACACTTGATCCCTCTGTTGCCAAGGGCAAATCCATCTCTCCACCATGTACTACTCTTCTTGATCCTCTCTACAGCCCTCCACTGACCACAGTAAGTATCAAAGAGAAAAGCATAAACTAAACCAAAAAGAGATACTGCAAAAAACAATTCACTGAAATAAACTCCTTGAGTTGTGGTCTATTACTTGGGAAAAAAATGAAAAAGAAAACATGCATTGTAAGTCCTTAGGTAGAGATCTGCAGATTGTTAGCAAATAGAGTAAGGACTAAACTGAAAGTATCAATATCCAAGTGCAAGCAAGAGTCTAATTCTTGATATCATCTATTTGATTCAAGTGAAACGAACGTCACATGCTCTGAGAATGATGCCTATTATGCAAATGATCAAATATCATAATTCCTAGGAAAACGATGTATACTGCAGTAGTAGCCAATTAATTTATGCAAAATTAAAGATGGTTTCATAAAATATATACATTCATATAGGCACAGAAGCAAATCTCAGAACAACAAATAGAGACAATTTGAGTTTTACCTCCCAGCGATACATACAGATTGCAGTTCAGAAGTGTAAACAGCTTTTGAGGAATTCTTTTTAACATAATACAACCCCATTCTCAATTTCCCTGCAAAAGAATGTATGAGTTTGAGAAGTTAAAAAAAGATAACTCTGCTAGTCTCATTAAATTCATTTAATAACTCTGATGGAAAATTAGTTGCTAATTGTAGTCAATGGAAACATAAATTAGTAAAAGACATGGTAGTCACAGTTCAATCTAATACACACCATCTCATGACCACGACCCGACCCGACTATCTTCAGCCACCACCATTCGAACAAACCCAAAGCACCGCAGCCCAAGCAGCCACCATAGTCGAACCCGTCGAACCCGAACTGGCTTCCATCTATTCCACCACCGCAGCGTCATGCCACACCGCAGCACATTACCGCGCCACCACAGATTGAATCTGTTCGACAACTGCAACCCGACCCCAAGGCAGCCGTGCAACCCCCGCGGTAGAAACCGATCCGGGAACTGGCCTTTCCGCCACCGCCACAGCCACCGCTCAACCGCGCCGCCCCTCCGGACCACACCAGCGGGACGAACCGACCAGGATCCAAGCGTCCCCAGCCTGACCCAAAGCTCCTGCACAGCGTTGAAGAAGACAACTGAAGAAGACAAAATGAAAAAGAGCCGCCCCCAACCCTCGAGCCAACGATCTGGATCCGGAGGGATCAAGATCAGGGCAAGAGATGAGGGGGAGGGGTGTTGGTTGCAGATCTGTTTTCTCTCTCTAGTTTTTAGAGAGAGAGGCTCTCGAACTTTAGACTTCTGTTTTTTGAATTTGGGGTCATGTAGCAGACGAACGCCCTGCATGGATTCCTTATGGCCTTATTCAACTATTATGGTTTTTGGGTATTCTGTGATTCGAACCCGAGACCTCTGTGGATTTTAGACGCGCTGGCCTTTGCGCAACTTTTCCTGTTTTTGCTTTTGAAATGCTAGAGTGGTGTTGACGTCGTGGCATATATACAAGGACATTCAATACAAAAAAACGTCTTAAAAAAAATTAGTGGGTGTCCCCAAACCTGGTTTGTGTAGTAGTGATAATTTCAGAGATATAGAATCATCCTAGACAGTTGAAAGGGCATCCTATGACTCGAAAATAAAAACAAAAGACTAAGACTCAATAAAAGCAACGAAATTAATTTTTTTTTTTGGACATTTTTTCGATTTTTTTGTATTTTCCAATATATATGACTCAAGACAAAAGTATAAATCTCTTCCCCCACACTTAAATATTGCATTGTCCTCAATGTAATCAATTATAAACATGCAATGAAACAAATAAGCATAGATAGAAGATATTTATGAAAACAAATCCTAAAACAAAAGAGAAAAATTAAAAGATAAAAAGAAATAGGGAAAGAGAAAGCAAATCTGTGTTGTTGACTCTTTCACAGTTGTTTCTGAATTGGGTTGCCTCCCAAGCAGCTCTTGAGTTTAACGTCTTTCAGCCCGACGGAACCTCCATTAAATAAAGTTAGTGACTATAATTAACAAAAAAAAATACAAAATATACAAATAAGTATCTATGAATTACAAACTACAAGTATAATTAACAAGTACATTGTACAAAAGACACAAGTTAAGTACATAGTTCGGTTTTTTTTTTTTGGTTAGTATATCACAACATTTTCGTTTGTTACAAATATTGTTGATATCGAATCTAATTCCAAGCGGTAAATCAAGTGGACATGCGACCCAAGTATAGTCGCCTAGACACAAACTCCCTTTCAAATCATTTGGGCAACCTTACTGAAATGGCCAAGTAGGGGAGGACGAACACGAGAGGAAAAATCCATTTTGGCATGAGCTACTCCCACATAGTGGTTTAGGCCCATTTGCAAGCACTTCTGGATTCAAAAACCCGTCATGAACGTTGTCCCATTCCTAGACACCATTCCACATAGGCTATACTTACTAAGATGAAAAAGTTCATAAGTATGAAGACAGTTCAACAAGTGTTAATAAAGGCCGCCCTCAACCTTAAGGGACCTGAACTATGTACAAATAAGGGGTTTAGGCCAATATTAACAAAAGAGACTTCACCTATTCCATTCAATTTACAACTTACAATTAAAATTCGTGTTCAACAATATAAAAAACATCCTAATTAATTTAAACTAAATTTCAAACAGATTATAAACAAAAACAAGTGATTTTTCAATCCCCGGCAACGGCGCCAAAAATTGATAACGCTCAAAGCAAGAGCGCAATTTAACCCTGCATGTAGTTGTTAGTATAGAATAAGTAGAGATCGTTCTAACCGGGGATTGAGGGTACACCTGTAATTGCAAAAACAAGTAAAGAATTAATAAAAGTAAAAAGTATTATTTACAAAACTAAAACAAAGAATATATACAAGTAAACACAAATAAGGGGGTTCTAAGATTATAAAATTGAAAATTAAAATAAATAAAATAAAGAAAACGTAAAAACATATATACAAGGGTGGAACGCATGGAACAAATATCAAATCCACAATCATATGAATGAAATCCAATCACAATTCCTATAGTTGATCTTCAATGTCATGAGAAAGAAGTTGACAATGTGAAACGTTAGAAAGCAAACGATTTCCCATTTTTTACTTTCCTTGAATAATTAATCTAAGTGAAAGCACCTAAATCAATCATATTCAACATGCAATCATAGTGAACATGCAATCATAGTCTAGAAAGCTAGCTAGTCAAGAACACATTCAACGCATGAAGCATAGAGAAAGGATGTCAACCAAAGTGCACAACCTAGTTATGAATAAGTTCACCTATTTGCAATCCTCTTGAATTGATTTCGACTTTTGTCCAGAGCCTTTACTACTTCAATCTAGCTCCAATTACATGCATATATCCTAAGTTGGCCACCAAAGAACACATACATGCAAAAGTTTTTTGTAATCCAAAATCAATCAAGCAATCTCACATAAGCAACATATATATCAACATATAAAAATCCCAATTTTATTTCAAAACATATAAATGGGCTTTAAACTTTGCCCTTAACGTCATGTTAACTAGAATTCATAACTCTACGAATCAAACAAAGGAAAACAAAAGAAAGTATGAAATACACCGTGAAAGATGAATGACATTGCATTGAGACGAAGAACTCGAAGATCCTTGAAAGCAAGCAATCTTCTAGGGACGACACAAGGGTGGATGGTGGCTAGGATCTTGATGTATTGCATGACTTCTTCTCCTCCTTGGTTGAAACGTAGAGCTTCTGAAGACTAGAGAATGGAGAGAATTTTTCTGATGTTTATTTACTGAGGGAGAGAGGTGTCTGAATGAAGAGGTGTGTTCTGTGGTGTAGCATAGGGGGGTTTATATAGGGGAAGGCAAGGCTTCATGAATTTAATTTCTAAAGAATTTTCTGATTGCACCACACAGCTTCGACCAATCACGTAGCGCCACGTCAGCTCTGTTGTGTCATCCAACCAATCAAAAAGCTCCAAAATCAACCCCTAATATATTGTTGCCAAATTTCCCATGATTTAATCTGATTTTATTCACAATTTTCGGCCAAATATCTAGGCATGAACCTAGACAATGTATCCGGACTCATTTTGGACATTTTCTCCCTTAAATCTCTCCACGGCTTTATCCTTAACATCCTCCCCTTGATTTTCACATTAAAATTGCAGATTTTATTCTCTAATTTCAGCCAACATATCTTGAGGGAATTGAGGAATGAATCTGG
>BDJD01001700.1:40952-58138 GCA_002564525.1 Rosa multiflora
AGGAACGAATCTGGACTTGTTTTGAACATTTTCTTCCTTACAATTCTCCCTTGATATTCTCCACATAATCTCCTTGATTTTCCATGCAAAAATCAGATTTAATCTCCCAAAATATCTCCCATGTCATCATGTGGTCTCCTAATGCCTTCAGGTTTCCTAGCCTCATCAGGATTCCTGCGTTGACTGGGATTTCTAGTCGGACCAGGAAAACTCCATTTCTTCATTTCAGCTCATTTATTCCAAGGTACCTAGAAAATAAAAATTAAATTAAAATTTATTTATTTAAGTAAATAACTAAGTAAAATATGAGGAAATAACTATTAAATTATCGCATTAAAATGCTCCTATCAAGTTTAGCATAATCAGCATTTCTAGTGGACAACAGCGCGACATGTGACCAGCATGTTGACGCATCAACCAATACCATAAAGTATTTCAAAGGTCCGCATGATGGTTGAATTGGTCCACAGATATACCCTTGGATTCTCTGTAAGAACGCAATGAGTATTTTGGGATCCTTTGCTTAGGACGGTCTCGGTCCTAATTTCCCGAAGGAACATGCTTTGCAAAATGAGCGAGGGGCCTTAGAAGTAACTGATGAGGATTTTGGTTAGACCTACGCGGCTGTAGCGCTATTAGAAGCAAAGTGTGTGACTACTTCTCCCAACATGGCGTTGGAGCCATGGGGAGTAACAACCATGGTGTTATGCTCATGGTTGGCGCCATTGATGGCGTCATCACATGGGAATTGGGCGGCCCAAGACTGCTGCAGCGCCAGATGCTGCAATTGTTGCGGTCTTGCTAAGTCCAGAAATCAATTTTCGATTCTTACTTCCTCTCACTCTGAAGAATGGATGTCCGTGTGAAGTCTTTAGTATACGGAGCATCATATCACGACCAGGGTGACCTAGTCGGTCATGCCAAAGCCAATATGTGTCAGAATCCAAGAGATCTTCTCTTATGACATTATTGGATTCAATAGGTCGAATTGTAGTGACATAAAGTCCACTAGATTGACACATAAGATTCTCTAAGATGTGCTTTCTTCCGCAATCATTGGAGGTAATGCAAAGGAATTCTATTCCGTTCTCACTATGCGTTTCCGTATGGAATCTGTTGGCTCTTATATCTTTGAAGCTCAATAAGGTTCGATTTACCTGAGGAGGGTAGATCGCTTCACTGACTTTAATCAAGGGGCCATTTGGCAATAGGAATTGGGTCATTCCATGTCCTTGAACTAAACCTGATAGCCCAGCCATCGTAGTCACTGATGAATATGTAGGCAACATCTCCAAGAATAATTGCCTATGTTGTAGAATGGTGTGAGTAGTCGCACTATCCGCAAGACATTGAAGTTCATCCATTCCTAAAAGAAAAGCTCATAATTAAAAAGGAGTCATAAAAAGAACTCAACTTTTATTAATATGCCAAACGGAATTACATCATCGTTTCTTTAACCAAAGAAAATCTAATCCAATAAACTAGTTAATGCAAAACAATGGTAGTCGTCTGACTCCTTTCGGTAATTCCAATGTAAATGTGACAAGGTGAGTAGAGAGATGTCGGTGGAGCAAAGCTCGCTTAAGTACCACTTATCTCAAAACCTTCCTAGACATCACACTTACATTGAGTACGCCTACTTTGAAGAAAGACTAATATCATTGGCATCTACTACAAAAGTAATATGGCAATTGCCTACATCTCTTGGAAAATAAAAAGACTTAATCAAAATCGCCAGTTTTTGGGTCTTGATCCTTGTAGTCTTCCACCCTTAGATCGAGATCATCACCTTGATCTTCTTGTTCCATGTAATTTGCCTCCCTTGCTTCACGATACGTCTTGTATGCGTTTGCAACATTCTGGGATGCAGCACACTTCTTTGCCCAATGTCCACTTGATCCACATCGAAGACAAACATCTTTATGGTCATACTCCCTTGATCGAGATGCTTTTGGTGCATGATTTGGATGACTATTACTCTTGGTGGCGTCACCACCATAGCCGGAGACTCCTCCTCTCTCTCTCTTCTCACGTTAACCTCCACGGTTCCGTGCACGCCTCTCTTGGCGATTTCCTTCCTCTTTAGGGCCAGAATATGGACTAGAACGACCAGAATTGTCCATACTCTTAGGGTTTCTCTCCTTGCGTCCTCCCTTGGGGCCGCGACTATAGTTAGACTTCGGAATAGACATAGTTCCCACGGGTCTAGCATTATAGTTCTTCACAAGTATGTTGTCGTGCTTTTCAGCTACGTTCATAGCGCCAATAAGCTCATGAAACCTTGTGATACGTCCTGCTTTCACATCAATCCGATAATTCTTTGAAATCATCAGGGCAGAGACGGGGAAGGTAGAGAGAGGCTATGCCATCGCACTTCTAAATCAGGAAGCAGGGAGTCACGAACGTTGCCAAATTGTTGCTCAAGTTCTACCCATAGCTTTCTTGGGTCTTCCTCATTGAGGTATTCACTTTGGAGCGCGTCATTCATGTGCCTTGTCATGAGAATGATGGCTTTAGCTTGATTTACATCAAAAGCAGTAGCTTGCTCAATGGAGAACACGTTCTGACTAGGCTCTTGGATGGCTTCCATAAGTCCATCAGCCTTAAGATGTTGGCGCACATCTCGGACCCACCTATGGTATCCAGCGCCAGTTGTCTCTAGTGGAACAAAGTTCAACTTGTTCAGGTAACTCATCTTGAAAAACAACACAAGATTAGGGTTAGTTTCAGAGCGAAAAAGGCTACCACGAAAAACTATTAAATTTTTGAGCGTAGTCGCTTCTAAGAAATTAGTGATTTTCTGAGCGTAGTCGCTTCCAAGAAAAATCCGATTCCAAGAGGGGTTTTGGATTAGATCGAAACAACGATATATGTGGTCGATCTTTTTCTTCTTAACAAACTCTAAGTTTGGAGGAATCTACAAGCTCCAAGCTTGGAGTGAGCACGAACCCCCACAATTCGGCTATTGGTCTCCCTTATGAAGAAGAAAGGGGGGTAGAAGAAGGGATGTTGGAAGTCCCCGAGAAAAAGAAGAAGAAATTGAAAAACTTCAAAAAACGGGAACTTTTATTCAAAAAACGGGAACTTTTAGAAAAGTTTACCTTGAAAAGTTGCCGGAAATCTTGACCAAAAAAGTTGTTGGCTGGTCTGTGCAGGAATGCTGCAGGGTCGCTACGAGGATGTTGCAGAGATGTCGCGAGGTCTGTTGCGGGGATGCGGTGAAGATGCTGCGGGGATGTCGCGAGGATTCTGCGGAGATGCCACGAGGATTCTACGGAGATGTCGCGAGGTCTGTTGCGGAGCCGCTGCAAGGATGAGGAGTCGCGGGCGAGTCCCTGGGTTGCGGTATAGGGTCGCCGGGGCAGGAGGTAAGCAGGGCTTGCGGGCGCTGCTGGGGATATAAGGTTTTGGGTTTTTAGGGCTAAGGTTAGAGCTCGTGCTGATAACGTGTTTTAGAGAAACTGAAATTAAGAGGAAATCACTGTGTTCTCATTGATAATATGGGCCTCTTTATATAGAGGATTACAATATATAGAATCTCAATCATACAAGGAAAGTAATCGTACATTGAATATGAATCTAGATCCTTTTAATTTAACCCTACTACCACTAGAGCAAGTAACCTATAGTTTGGGCCAAACACATATTAGGGTTTACTTGAACAATTTCTGATTTTTTATATTATTTTTTGTTATTTTTAATCAGGAAAGAAAAATGGTGGTTCTATTCATATATTCTAAATTGGTATTTAGACCTCTGGTTTTACTTTTACCACTAAACTTCCTTATTTACCCATATTTATTTTTATTCACACCTTCAATTTTTTATTTACACCTTCAATTCACAATCTATACAGATCCAACCCTAATAACTTGGTCGATCTAGATTGAATGAGAGAAGTCCAGATTTTTTTCTACACGAACTGTGAAAATTAATGGATTATAAAATTCATTCATTTTAATCGCCTTTGCTACTTTATTAATAAAAATAGTAATGGAAAACATGTAATTAGCAAGAATCTGATAATTTAGTTGGGAATGGTTGTTTATGAAAATGAAGCGGAGGAGTGGAAGACACAAGTTGGGAACTTTGAATTAATGGTAAGCAAAAACAAACAGGAAAAGGTGGTTTGTAAGGTTGATTGATATTAGAGACTAACTTTAGCACAGGCAGTAGCGGTCAAGCTTTTGCATCAAATCATGATGTAGAGAAAGATAAAAGAGATGGCTTCGATTATAGGATAGAGAGAGCTAGCAAATCTAAGTTGTTGTTCTAGTTTGTCGTGGTTTTCTTCTATGCTGTAATTCTGTTTTTTTTTTCTTTTTCAATTTTTATGAAGGACAAAGTGGAGATTAAATTTGTTTAAAAACTTTGGGAGGTCTACGTACTAATTTTAGAGGTATGAATATAACCACTCAAAGAAAAATGGAAAAAGAGGCACCTTGATGTGGTGAAGAATTTCTTCATTAGTTTTATTGAATCAAAGAAATAACTTTATGGATTGGAACTCAATGGAGTTGATTACAATCATATTGTAACACATCCTATAAACATTCTTGGAGTGTCATTAAACCATAAGGAATTCATGCTAGCCTCAAGCCAGAATGACCATTACATATCATTTCGCTGCCATCTATAGACAGAACAAAAAGGTGGTTGTATTTACGGTGGTATATAGAGATATGTTCACTCATTGAACATCCAATGCTCCGCTATCACAGAATAATCCTAATTCAGTACTATTCTAGAAAATTTGCTAGCGCCGCTTATGATCAACAAAAGCGTATTTAGTTGAAACAATCCATCGGGCTCCCAAATGCAAAACCATAAAATACTCGAACTCATTAGTATGGGCACAAACCCAAAAAGCATTCCCACCTGCTTTGGACACCCTAAACACATTAGAAGGCCTCTAATATGAGTTTGGTTTGGCCACCCAATCTGAGTTGGGCCCCAAAACTAATTTGAGCACCCAATGGCAAGAAATGGGCACCAGAGATCCCGCTTCACCATGGCTCCGCCTTCTGTCCACCAGCCGCCGCATCTATAGACTTCTGAGCCTCAGCAATGTGCCACCCCGTCACTGCTTTGGGCAACAGTATCTTGTAGAGGATTATACCATGACTTCATCGCCTTTCTCCGCCTCTGCAAAATGCTGCATAGAAACCTTGCTCTCTACACCGATAGCTTTAATGTCATCATCGCCTCTACAAATCTCTGCACCTCGCCGCTTGCCTCAACATCGTCAGCCAAGCAACGCGCTGCATTATCTGCTGGTAGGATGAAGAAATCCGCCGCCGTTTTCAAGGCACAAAAGCCATGCTTGTGCCATGATTTGGTCTTCACCTATAGATCCCGTCTCACATCATCCTTTAGTCGCTCCTGCCTGGCCAGGTGCCATCCAGATCTTCTTTTGATAGCCAATTTGAGAGGCCACCCACAACAACCCCATTCTTTGCTCGAAATTCATTTTGGTGAGTCTTCGTGGAGAGAAAAAGCGGAAAAAAAAAATTTGTCTAACAAAGTCGCGTTGGCTTACCACAAGAAGGCAGCGAGATGCAGAGAATATTAGTCTCTTGGTATTGGCGCCGTACACCATTGATAGAGTCTTAAGCCATGGTAGCTAGGGTTTGAGAGAGGGATCAAGATCCTCTCCTAAGCAACTTCCCCTCCTAACCTACCTAAGCTTTTAATTAGATTTTGACACGTGGCCATAATGTATTTAATGGTCTACAATTATTAGTTTATCTTTTTTTTTTTTTTTCTCTTCCCTATCCTTCTCTTCCTTCACGCGCAGTGCCTCATGTCTCCTTCCGGTTCTTCTTCACTCAGCACCAATACAAAGTAAACCTCCAATCCTGCCTCCCACAACCCCTCTAACTGGATTAGGGAGCCTTGATGAAGAACGAATGGAATAGATATCTAAGCACAAAGGTTTTAAACCAATTTCCAGAACATGAATTTTATATCCGGTGACCGTGAAGGTGACATAGTAAGATTTGATGGAGATCTCTGGCTGGTGTTGCAAGAAGATGGAGAGGTCGGCTTGGATTTCGTCAAAGACGACTGGATTTCGTCTGATTGGAGGTGGTTTGTGTTGGGTTTCCAGCCCATGAGTCTTTCCTAAGACAATTGTCTTAGAGTATGAGAATTGTTTACCTAGTAGGTTTTGGATTCCTACTAATAAATGGAGTTCCAATGAGGAAGGAAAATCCTTCTTGATGTAGGATTACCTGTAATCCTTGTTGATTACAGAGAAGGAGAATGCATAATTGCCTACTACCATTAGGCATAGGTTTCCTAGATGGTGAAGAAAACTGATATCCTTATGGCTATATAAGGAGGGGGTTCTGCTCTTGGTTTTTCATCACAAAGACAGAGAGCAAAGTGTATTCCATTCTCGGAGTTAGAGAGTGACAGAGGGCAAAGAAGAGAGAGATAGGAAGAGAAGAGAGAGTCCTTGTTTTCTTATTCTTTCTGGTTGTACCCATTATAAATATAGTGGAAGATCATTTTTCTGCCCGGTGAATGTAGGCAAAAGTTTTGCTGAACTACCTTAAATCTGTGTTCTTGTGCTCGTATCTTTGTGGTTGTTTCTCTTGGTGTGCTGTGTTTATTTATGGTTTTCGACTTCACATATTGAACTATTCTTAATAGTTTGGTTCCATCTGGAATGACTGGATTTAGGATTGTGATGAAGACATGCATCTGTAATTTTTTCGGTAAGGAGATTGGGCTTGAATTGTTAAGAAAGTTGAAGACTTGGAGCTGACAACAATTGTGAGGAAATCGACAAGAAAGAATAAGGAGGTTGAGGTTGAATTGTTAAGAGAATAAGGAAGACTTGGATTGACTAAAGCCTTGAAGGGCCTACTGTTTCTGTTTCTGTTGCCATTGAACACTGATGGATCATAGATTCATAGGTCACCTGTGCTATGGATCATTGCCAGATTTCATAATCGGCTTTGGATTTAAGGTCATCGTATTCCAGGTTTTCTACTGCAATTTTTCAAATACCTTGTCCAAGTTGAAATTTGGGGTTCTGTTTTTCTTTGCTTGTAAAATTTGAGAGAATGTCGATGAAATTTTGCTGTAAATTGTTGCGAGAAACCTGTTTGTATTGATGCTTTGCTTGGAGAGGAGGTTCTCTCTTCTCCTTCAAAGGTTGGCATGGGAATTATTATTGTTATCAAGAAATGGAACCCAGAAGGATTCCAAGGCCTTGAAGAACAGACAGAAAAAAAAAAAAAAAAAAAAAAGCTAAGCTAAGCTTCTTGAAGACCATTAGATCTAATAGTATACACGAGTCACCATCTCCTTAAAAGCTTAGGTAGCTCAGGTGAGAACTTAGCTTAGGAGAGGATCCTCTTCCTTGAGGGGGAGAGAGAGAGAGAGAGCCATTAGATGTAACCAATAACAGTTAATCCATCTTCGTGTTTGTACTAAATTTGGCAATTTTTAAGTTTCTTTTTATCACATCAACGACTCAAAATATACAGTAACTAGTATTTTGTGAGTCTAATTTACAAGCTCTCACTTATAAATGGGAGACTAATGTCACTACATCAAATAATACTAGTAAATTTCTAAAATTTTATTTTAGTAAATTTCTAGTAAAAAAATTTATATTTGTTGATAATGTCCATTAATATTGATAATATTTTGATATTTTTTTTCAAAATTTTTATTTATATTAATCCTCAATATATCCTCGATACTTAATATTTGGTCATCTAAACAATAAGAAGGCTCAATTCCATACCCATATTATTAATAGAGAACTATGTATAGGGAGATGTAATACATGAACCCCAAGAATACAATTTACGAGCTAACAAGGTCCATCTTCTAACCAAAAGAATGGTTGACCTCTTTGGACAATAAACTTAGCAATGGTATAAGCAACCAATTTACTTTGATGCAACAACTTCTCTTTCTGAGATACTCTTGGAAAGAAAAATCTTCTCATTTACTACAGCCTCTAAGCTAAACCAAAATCCTAACTCTAGTTCCTTGTTGACAAGTTTCTACCCATGACGACTATGGATTCCATCATCATTAGCTTCGCTGCTTTCTTTGTTGTGGCTAGGAGATAGCATGGTGGATTTGACAAGGATTGGAGGCAGTTTGGTTCAAAAATCCTCTCAATTCTATTTGTTGGGCAAGCCTCTGACATGCAAGAAGTTTGAAGCGGTTGATCATTGCTTTCAGTTTCAATGAATCTGGGTGGTTGACAATTTATTTATGATTCAAAAGAAGGTAGATGATCTATTTATATCTTAGTTTTATTCTTGCAGCATATTTCTGTTTAGGCGTTCAAGTAGGGTGTCCTACCATCCTCGCTTGTTACTTAGCAACTTGGCTCGATCCAACCTGGGTTATGGACCTCCTTAGGTCTTTGGATCATTCTTTGGTCCAAACTGTCGATCTATTTATGGACTGCTTCACAAATGTTGGCAAAGTCAGATCTAGGTTTTTGTTGAAATTGGCAATTATATTGGTTTTGTCGTTTGCAAGCCTAAACTTGGTCAGATAGCTTCTATGAGCTTCTTAAGAAATCCTTATTGTTTTGTACCACAAATGCGTGCCCAGCGGGATGTAGGTGAGAAATGATTTTGCCTTGAGGAGCGAGGTGTTCTATTGATATAAAGCTCACTTAAAGCGAGCTTCACTATGTATCTAATGAATAGTATTTGTCATGTTTGATTGTTACTTGGCCTTTAAATACATGGGTTGAGTTTGAAAAGCTAATGTATATGTCGTTCTAGTTTATCAATGAAAAGATAACATAGTTTCTCAAAAATAGAATTTTAAAAAAATAAAAAATAAAAATAATCACATTACTTTCAGGCCATTGAGGAATACCTCTCATGATTACACTTCCTGGAAGAAGAAAAAAAAATTATGATCAATATTAAAAAAAAAAAAATTTATTTTGTGGGGCATAACAATATGTTTAGAGAAAATTATACAAACAGTACCTGAATTAAGGCCGACTCCTAACTTCAGTACCCGACTATGCAAAACTAATACTTTGGTACCCCAAGTTTAAAGCCCGACCCAACAATCATACACGCTGTCCATAACGGTGTTAAGAGCCCAGCCACATGGCAAAACCTGAAGGGTAATTGGGTCATTTCAACTCAAATTTACACTCTCTCAATCAAACCCAATTCAACAACTCCACCCAAATCACAATCAACTCCTCAACTTCGTCTGCCTCCTCCACCACCACTAACCCAAACCGTAACCCAAGAAATCCTAACAATCTATGGAATCGTAGTTCACAAACACAATACATAACCAAATCCTTCACAAACTTTATCAATTTCTCTCTGAAATTCGTAAACCCTGTTGCATAGAGAGAGAGAGAGAGAGAGAGAGAGAGAGGTGAACAGTGAGGGAATACATGGTCGACCCGGAAACCGACAAGGTCTTCTCCAGAATCCGGCAGGTCCCTTTCGAGAGCAATAAGCTTTTTGCTCAGGACCAAGGCTCTGTGGACTCTAATGGGTCTGACAATCTGGAAAAGCCTTCTTCTTTCACTAAAACTCTAACATAGTCCGACTCCAACAATTGCGGCGGCTTCTTTGGCCTGAGGTACTGCTCTGAAACCATTTTCCTGAGGCTCGACTGCTCCACCGACCCATCAGTGTAGACGACCGGGTGGAGCATGTTTGTGAACCAGAAGAAGCTCGTCTCCAGCGACTTGATTGTGTTAACCTACAAACCGAAAACGGTGGCCTCTACATCAGGATTCAGCGGGCCAAGCGGGGTAGTCAAAATCGGGGTGGAACCACAGTGGTTCTGGGGGAGTGTCGCTTTTCCCGTATTCTGGGTTCTCGGTGTTTTTGAAAGATGAAGAGAACAAAATGGGGAGAAATCAAGGAGAGAGAAACCAAGTTGCAGTGAATTAAAAATATTTAAAAAATCTGGATTAAGACAGGGAGTGACCAAAATATCCCTCAAAATGTGCTAAGTGGCACAATACTTAACACCATTAATAACGGCGTGTACGATTATTGGGTCGGGTTTTTAACTTGGGGTACCAAAGTGATAGTTTTGCATAGTCGGATACTGAAGTTAGGAGTCGGCCTTAGTTCGAGTACTGTTTGTATAATTTTCTCATATGTTTACTTCATTCTTCAAAGGTATTTTTGTTTCTTAATACTTATGCAGTGATTTTAAAAACTGTAGTCCTGCACTTAAAAATCTCCAATTTTTGAATCTAGCCACGTCTTCCATTAGTTTATATACAAGGCTTTATTGAGTTGCTAAAGCAAAACTCTCATTCACAAATCCCATTCTACGCCACACCAGCAATAAAGAGACGCACCCGCACACATAGATTACATCACATTCGCGCCCACACACATACATCATATTTGCTTGCTGCCAGACCCTGCAAGGTGTGCAAGCTATATAATAAGCAGCAAATATGCACAACGGAGTTCTTCTAATCTTTTTCAGGCATTAGTGAGACAAGAGCAATTATCAGCACATTTGAAGAAGGCCTTGTCAGCTTCAGAACCTTCAACCTTGGAGATGACACAAGTCCAAGCTTCACCACACTTGCAGTATGCTTCGTTTGGACCAATTTTCTCTAGCTCCTTCATTGTACCATCTCCATCTCTTCAGGGGAATTAAGCATGATTGAAGTTTATTATATAGTTAAGTAGACCAAAATAGAGAAATAGCTCAAGTTACTAATAGGGAAAATTTTGCAAACAGTACACCAACTAAAGGTCACTAATAATTTCTATACATAAAGTTTCAAACCGAGCATTTTGGTACAGGAGATCTGAAGCCCGACCCACTATATAGACATGGCGTTAATGACGCCGTTAGTTTCAGTGCCACCTGGCCTAAATTGAGAGATAATTTGGTCTCTTCGGGTAATTACTTTGGGCACCCTTTCTCTCTCACTCTGGGCACCCGTCTCTCTTTCTCTGGAAAAGTAAAAATAGATCTCTATGAAAAATAATTTCAATTTGAATGTTTGAATTTCAACTACTCATATCAGATGGAAATGGGGACTAAAAGACATAAAATGGCCTAAGAACTGACTTAAATTCTCACCATCAAGCTGATATCTTATGGCTAAAAAGTAAAAACCCCGTTGTGATTAAAAACCCATTTATGAAACATCTTCAAGATTCTCTAATATTGATGCCGTGAACATGAATTTGCCAAAACAGGAAACAAGACCCACTTTGCAAAGTTTTCCCTTTTCACATAAAATCAGAGGAAAAAAAAATCAACTTCAGTAAAGTGGGAGTTTCTTCTGTCCCTTCATATATTCATCCCAAATAAGAAATTAAGATTGGTTCTTGAAGCATTCATTCATTTCCTTTCTTCCAAGAACAAAAGGGTACAATGAGAAGCACGTATAGCAGCGAACCCAAAACATGAAGAATTTCAAATAATAGCAAACCCAATAATCCCTAATCGATTTGTCCCCAGAACAAAACCATGAAAATGACCAAAACCCATTTGTAAATACACAAACTGTGAAATGCATATGACAAGGCATTGCTAAGAGGTTGACCTTAATCTGTGTTCTAAGCTCTGAGCGAGAAAGGGGAGGTAGAAACCCTGAGCAGAGAGAGAGAGAGAGAGGAAGTGTGAGCCACCAACTGTTTCAGATCAAGCAAACGAGAACCAAAAGAGGAGGAGGAGAAAATGGAGGAGAAGCCAATTACGGGGAGATTCCGGTGATGGCAATTCTGGAGATTCATAGATTTGGATTCTTCATTTTAGGGCTTTTCCATTTTGGAAACTTCGGGGTCTAAGAGAGAGTAAGAGTCGTGGGACTTCTGGAGGTGGCGAAGAGGTATGGCGCCGGTCTTCTGGTGGTGGCTCATCTTCGGCTTGGTGAGCTTCAGTTCGTGCCCATGGGGGCAGAGAATGGTGGGTCTGTGGAATAAGAGAGTGAGTCAGAGTGAAGAGAGAGTCAAAGAGGAAACCGATGAAAGTACTAAATTACCCTCCGACGAATGAATAATGGCATAAGGGCTAACGGCGTCATTGACGTTGTGTCTATATAATGGGTCGGGCTTCAGATCTTATGTACCAAAATGCTCGAGTTGAAACTTTATATATAGAAATTTTAGTGGCGTTTAGTTGGTGTACTGTTTGTGAAATTTTCCCTTACTAATAAGGTCCAAATTAGACTCGGCAAACAAACAACAAGACTCATTTAATATATGTAGAACAAGTTGATTTATTTGTAGAGAGTAGGGGTGGGATCGCGAGATCAAAAACTGAAAAAAAATGCATCGATACCTGAACTGAAGCTGGAAAAAACTGCACTGAAAAAAACCGCACCGAAAAGCAAAAAACCGCACTGCACCGAATCTGATGGGTTATGTTTTCAGGCCAAAACCGAACTGAATCGAAAAACCAAATCTCCTCAGAACAATGTCGTTTTGTATAAGTGGAAACCCTAGAAACCTATGGCACGTTTACTTACTTGGAATGGAAAATAATCATGAATCGGAGACAAGTGGAATGAGAGAAGAAATGAATCGGTATTGATTCCGGAGGAATGATTCCTAAACTCATCTCCCCCCTTTCGTAATCGAATTCCTGAGTATTCAGGAATCGATCCCTGATAAGGAGGTGGGACCTACATCCATTCTGATTCCTTCATGTGTTAGTAAACGCAGGAATTCTTTTACCCGGAATCATTCCGATTGCTTTATATGTTAGTAAACGCAGGAATGTTTTTATCCCATAATCATTCCCTTTCCTTCCAAGTAAGTAAGCGTGCCCCTAAAAGGCTCAATCCGCCTCTCTCAGTCCCGAGATCTTGTTTCGACCTCAACCCTGATCCCCGAGTCTCGACCTCTCCCTCTCTCTGACCTCTATCACAATTGCATAACGTCGGTGGTCGTTGTCTCCCTTGCTACTTCGCCAGAAGTCGAAGCTCTCTCCGGTAAGCATATTGCTAATTCCCTTCTTTGTTGTTTGTTAATTTCACTTCAGCCTCTAATTGCTTTTCATCTAAAGCAAAACCCCATCGATCTGGGCTTTTTGACATCTTTGTGGATCGGAGGCCGGTGATAACCTCATAAAGGCTGTATGTGCTGATCTCTACTAGCGTGTTGTCCATGTCCGTTGCACTGAAGCTCTAGGTTCCGGTGGCTGCAGACCTCGAGCAAGTTATGCCTCTTAGATCTAGCTTGCATTCATTTTCTACATCAGATATGAAATATTTTGGAATTACTTTGTTATTTTGATGTTATAGATCAGATTACTTGTTCGATGATATGATTCTCTGAATTTGTTGTTTGAAACTAACTTCGTGTTCTGTTAATCTCCAGGGCAAGGGTGAATGGACTATCACTTCTTCATAATGCCACTGCCGTTGTAAGTTTATTTCTTTTTATCTTCTAGTTTAAATTTTCATGGGTTTAATATACAAGATGGATTAAACGCTTGTTAACTAATGTACATCCTTGAGTTCTGAACATATAAAGATTAACATACTGGTAGTTAATTATGTTGTGGGATTGTGATTTTAAGATGTGGGTTTTTTGTTTGTGGGTTCAGATTTTCATCAATGTAACCTGAGCATTGACAGCTGCTTCGGGGGAGCAGATTTGTGTGTTGAAGGCTTTAATAACCACTGAACGGTATGTGGTCTTTCTTAGTTGTCCTACTCTCCACCATAGCAAATATGTGCAGTATCAGAAAATTACATTTCTTATGCCAATTCTATATGTAATGGTGGAACTATATAACATAAACAATTGGAGGATGTTTACAAGTTTCAGCTTTATTTTCTATAGTTGCCAACCTCTATAAATCATCAAATTACATGCATCAAATTATTTGGTTTATTTTTTCTTTTCCTATGTCCTTGTTTCTATATGCTTGATGTTGAATACTCTTTTAGTAATAGCTATTACAACTAGTGTATCATTTTTGCTTTCTACTAAGGCTTGATGTGTTGTTGCATGTTTTATGTGCAACTAATCTCATTTGCATATTGCATTTGTGGATGAACTCTGTATGTTGTTCTAATGGAGTAATGGACTAATCTGCATGTATTATGTGCAACTAAATGACTAATGGACTTATCTGCATTTTGCTCAGTATAAGTTGCTTTCTGCTGATCTGCATTTTGCTCAGTATAAGTTGCTTTCTGCTGATCTGCATTTTGCTCAGTGTTATTGCTTTCTACTCAATATAAATTCGACTCTTAGTAGTTATGTATATCTGTGGCATTTTCATATTGATCTGGATTTAGAAATCAACTCAGTTTGTGTGATCTGAATTGTATGCAGGAGATGTGGCAGAGATTACAAGCACTAGTCCGGACAGAAGAAGGATTGACTTTTTTTTGTTTTTGTTTTTTGGATCTTCTGATTATGTGGGTGGTTAATGGTTCACACACACACACACACACACACACACACATACACTTTTATCTAAAAGGCGAGCAAAAAGGATAAAGGAACAAACTATCGAACATGCCTGCAAAATAACACCATTAGTAAATTATTGGACTAAATTCTACTTACTACCTTGTCATTTTAAGGGTTCATCAGTTCAGTCCCTACACTTCTAATTTAATTATAAAAGTTCTTGCACTCTCCAATTTCGTCAAATGAGTCCAATCCATCACCACTCCGTCAATTTTCGGGGAAAATTTCCAAACTACTCATCTGCATTCACAACACTAACGTGTCAGCGGGTTACCTAGCGATGAGTTGTTTGGAAATTTTCCCTTTGAGAATGTCCCACGTCAGTATTTTAATAAAGGAATAGTGACGGATTGGATCGATTATATGAAATTAGAGAGTGCAAGGCATTTTCTGATTAAATTAGAAGTGTAGGGACTAAACTGATGAACTTTTGAAAGTAGTAAGCAGAATTTATTCCTAAATTATTATTATTATTTTTTTAAAACCGAATCGGATTGTCAGTTCGGTTTTCGGTTTTAGACTTTGAAAAATGCAAAACCGAATTGAACCGAACTTAACCGAATTCGGTTCTTGGTTCAGGTTCAAAACCGAACCGATTTGAACCGAACCCACCCCTAGTAGAGAGATAAATTGACATCTTGACATACATGACACAGGTGCAACTTTCACCACATTTGAAGAAGGCCTTGCCTGAATTAGGTCTAGGGTCCTTGTGATGACACATTTCCACCCTTCGCCACACTTGCAAAATGCCTTGCTAGTGCTAGAGTTCCCTCCTACTGCGAGAGACCTGCCCGAATGGTACACTTGGATGATTTCCTCAAGCTAGCTTCTATTAAAGTATTAATATCTCGGATTTGCAACTTTCATTTCTCTCTTGTATCTCATTAATTTACTGATCCAAACTAGTAAAGGAATCGAACATATTCACAAGAGAAAGTGGCGGTAGATATGTACTATTTTATTTTGTGAATATAAATGAGTTCAAAGTGAGCTTAAAACTTGAAAGATAAATACTACCAATCTTTTCGATTCCTTTTAACATATCTTTCACCAACTTTTTCTTATTGTTCTTCTCATCCTAGCCTATATGGCTACATGCATTAGTTTCATAAGAACTGTTCATTTTCTAAATCATGTTTTAAGCACCTCATCTCTGCAAAACACTAACCACATAGCATGTGCCCAACTGTTTACTAGTTTATTCTTAACATTTATTTGGGCTAGATAATTTTCAATATTGTAGATTTACTGCAGACAAAATCTTTAAAAGATATTCTAAAAAATGAATGGTTCAAATCCCCGATGAGGAGAGAAGTTAAAAATGTTGGTGGTTGGGTCGAAGGAGAATGGTTTAGCCTTTCTATATTATTGATGATCGAATAGAGCAAACAATACAATCGCCTATAGTACTCTACTTGACATAAGTACATAACTAATGAAACAGGTTTGTAAATATCTTCCTTCTTACAACATACGAATAGATATCTACCACCATATTCTCTCTCTTATTCTTGACATTCTATAATCATAGGAAAGTAGAGAGAGAGAGATACCTGACGGATTGCTCGTCAGTGATCTGAGTCTCCTCCATATTGCTAAAAATTTCTCAGCTTTCTCCGCTTTCTAGCTTGCTCGTTGTTTTTGTAGGTAAGCTATGCACCCATTTTATTGATGGGGTCTATAGTGTTAATTGCCGCTTGAAATGTCGAGGAAACTCTTCCTTGCCTGATCACTACATATCTTCTATACAAGGGTAGAATTGTCCATTTCCTATGAAGAGTGGTCATATTCTTCTTACGATTGAAGTTGTGCTTAATTATTCGATAAACTTTATCAAGATTTTTAGAGAGAATTAACAAGATCCAGATATTTCTTCTTTGTCCTTTCCGATCAAGCCAATTACCCTGCGGAAGAATGTCATCTGTATATTATTGATCTTGGATGCTTTTCCCATCATCATCTAGGAGTTCATAACCTATTTGGGGTTCATTTAATTCTTTGTTTTTACCACGTGGTTAATGTTACTGCATCCAATAGTATTGACCTAGCAATCCATTCATCTGCCGCAATCCCACCAACAATAAACAAATTACTTGTAATTAGTTTTGGACTAGCAAATCTCTCTCGCGCGACGCTGCAGGTTTGTTTGTTTGTTTGCTAAGCTTTATACTGTTATTATAAATTTACATAATTGTACATATTAAAACCCACATATGCAAAGTGTTAATAGATATCAGAAAGAGACTCCCTTTCATGCTCATAATAATTTCCAGAAGATGTACACACTCAAATTCAAAAGTAATTGAAAGATTGCTCAGAGTATTACATAAAGCTCACAAAGTGTTATAAATGAAGACAGATTTTATAAAACATATATTAGAAAAGTTAGGAGAAGGAAAATTGCATCAGCCTATGAAAATCTGGTAGAAATCTTATTTGAACTTAGTTGTCCATCTACTTGTATTATTAGGGTATACTGTTGATGTGTCCTCAAGAATTAGCTTCACTTGATATACCAACTGTGTTGTCAATGCTGTATGAAGAGGTTAGAAAGTAAGATCGAATTAAATTCTTGTCATTAATCATCATTATGTGAGACCCTTGACAACATTAATAGTATAGCAGAGTATTGCAGCTTATCCATTACCCTAAACAACCGAAAATGCATTCTTTTCTTCAATTTTTCATATGCTGCAGGGCAACATAAGAATAAAAGCCCTTTTTTTTTTTTTTGTGAAAACTGAAAAAAAA
>BDJD01001700.1:59681-70532 GCA_002564525.1 Rosa multiflora
TTCCTTGCTAAGATGCTGCATATAATTAACAGAGAACAAAGGCTCAGGACCTGCTTTGATTTACTTTAGCTTATTCACTTAGCATGTCTACGATTGTAGGAGTAAGTGAATCTACAGGTGCTCTCCATAACCTACATCCATAATTAGAAGTAAATATATGCAACTGATGACCTGGAAACTGGAAATTAAGATTCTCACGGGTCCATATGAAGGTGCAATACTGTTAGCCATATACCATCTGTTTTCCCCACATAACTCTGAAGTTATTGCCAATGACTTTATTGCTCCTGAGATAGTAGACAAGGTGGCCCTTAAGGTCATTCTTCACTTTCAGATTATATGCAAAATGACTTCAAAATGGAAATACCTTCAGTTGCAGGCTGGCAGTATTGCATAACAACCAGAGATGCTTTGAGCCTTTGATCAAAAGAGGATCCAGAAGTTGCTGTGTTCAGAAATTCCTGCAGCAGACCTGCAACTTTGAAAAATCACAAGTAATTCTAGAAAAATCGTTTTTAGGAGATTCCAATTCTGAAACGATCCTTAGGATGTCTACTGCAATTTGTAAGAATATAATAACTTCAAATTCCCAACTGAACTGTACAGTTTTTAGTAAAAGTTCAACTGGGTCAGAAACATTTGCAGAACCTCTTTTCTAACTTGAGTTTTAACCAATGCATCCTAAATAGAAAAGAGCTGGAACTTAACGTACTGAAACAAACCAAAGATCTCTCTGCCCTTCTCTACCAAACCACCCATCTTCATTCCCATATCAATCGATCTCTCTTCAACTTTCAACACCACAGAACACAAACTGAAGGATCGATCTACAACAAGAAAGCATAACACAACAAATTATTCGAGCGTCCACTGCAAATTATTCATCTGCTCTAGTTCAACAACAAAGCATAACACAACAATAGCAAATCAGTGGATATTAACACAACAAAGCATATTAATACGTGTAACCTGAAATTGAGGGATATAAAAAGATCCATGAAAAAGTTCCACCATTGCAACTAAAGAAGGCAAAGTAATTTGATAAGGAAGAATGACTCAAATCAACAAGACAACTGGATGAAATTTGAATTCCAACTTGCCTATAAACATTTTTTTATCTAAGTAACAAGTATTACTCCATGAACATGATCAACTTGCTTGTAGGAGCAACAGGCGGATCATCGACCAAATTGCTAGCTGGAATGGCAATATCCTCTAGACCCCCAGTTATGTCCTTGCACACCAACCTTAGACAATAAAACAACAGAAAGTATTAAGAGCTGAATTGCAACTCATATTTCAATTATTTGTAACAATCCTTGTGTAAACAGAGCAAAAAGATCAAAATAAAAGGAGCAAATGTAAATCCAAAATGAAGAAAATGAAACAATGACAGAGGCATTAAAGCATCCTCAAAATCATTACAAATGCACCTAAAATTGCTCAATACAGAATCTTGCATTCAATGAAACAAAAGTTATAATGACAATAACATTAAGAAATTACGCTATACCTGAACCAGTTGTGGGCCTGCAAGTTTTAGAAAAGTGGCATTCGTTTGTGCAGCACAAGCCCGGGCCATTAAAGTTTTACCAGTTCCAGGAGGTCCATACAAAAGAACTCCCTTTAGTGGGCGAACCCCTAATTTCTGAAAACGCTCCTTGTGGGTCATGGGTAAAACAATTGCCTCAACCAGTTCTTGAATCTGTTGCAACCACACAAAAAAAAAAGGTATTAGGGTACGGAATCCAAAATGTTTGGGGGGATACAAACAGTGAGCAAGTCAGCAGCCCACGCCTAAAGTCAGAAACTTGCCTGTTTCTCTAGCCCTCCAATATCATTCTCTAGCCCTCCAATATCATTGTAATCTTTAGTTGGTTTCTCATCAACCTCCATAGCCTTCACTCAAGAATCATACTCGGATGGCAGAGTATCCAAGATCAGGTAACTATCTTTGTTCACACCAACAAGACCTCCAGGCTTTAATTTATCATGGTCAACAAGCCCAACAACAGGCAGAAAGATTGTCTGCAATCAATAAAAACCAATACATCCTAATTAAACAAGTGGGTCTAATATGGTACAAAAAAGAATTGGGTCCAAAATCAACTCTCAAATTTGAAGAAAATCATGGGACAGCTACATGCTGAGGTTACCCCCGAATTCAACAAACTCTAAAGAAGTTCATGTAGACAGATTAAGAACTCGTTTTCCAAATGTTGATGAATGACTGTTTTAAAATGAAGGATAATGCAAGAGCCACAATACGACTAACTGCACTCTTTTCTTTTACTAGTAATGTACAAAAATTTGAACAAAACATTAATTAGCAGGCTTTACCTGACGAGTAGATGTTTTCAAAACAACACACTTGCCCTTTCTTTGTGAGTCAAGATAAATGTTTGCCCCATCTTCCTCAGCTTCATCAGTCAGAACCAGGTAATTTTTGAATAACAACAAACTCATCATCTTAAAAAAACAGGCTCAAAGCTCAAAGGTCTGCATATAGTCTATATCTACAACAAGAGAGTCATGAGTGAAATTACATATTCATATACTTATACGTCATCTAACAAGGTCTCAGGGTATGGTGACCCAAACAAGTTATATAATAGTTTAATATACGTCTTTCAACGGCTTAAAATTAAATTGGTACAAGTCTGCCATCACTCTTGTGACAATCCAATTAGTTCAACAAATTTGAAGTTAGTTCTTTGCTAAGAGGCAGGTCGGGGTTCCAACTATGCCCCAAACTTCAATATTGTACAAAACTATATGTCTAGCTAGCTAGCTAGAACATCACCTAGCCCTTGGGACTTGGGAGCAGGGACGGAGCTAGTAAACACAGACACAAATAGTTTAAAAGGGCATCTCTGCAGCAGCCTTATATAAAGATCAAAGAATATCTTTACTATTTCAAGTTTGAATTGTGCATTCCAATCTTGAAACCTTTCAAACCTCAGCACAAAGGTGTTACAATTAAGTTAAATGTTTGTGACGAACTCCCATAACAAACTTGCTTCAAGTATACCTCATCATCAAAACATTATTTGTTTATAGTTGGGTTAAAGACAAGAACTGGCCGGAGTCCCTTTTCTCATTTGTTACGTTACAGAATCTGTAAAATTGCACATCTCAAACTTAGTTCTTACCTGAGGGACTCATGAAACCATTGTCAAAATAATACATTGTAAAAATGTACGTTTCCTACCGTCCAGTTAAAAACTATTTGTATTTTACTCCAAGTATATATGCAGTACTGAGAGAGCAACATATACAGAGACATCGGCAAAGAGTGTAAAACCTAAGATTTGTTTCTCTTCATGTTCATTATTGCCTAGACCGATATAGCTCAAGAAATCACACACACTCTTCATCACTTACCGTAGAAAATAATGAAAAGTGAAGAATCTGCTTGATAATGGGTTCCAAACTCATAAGCTATCTGAAGCATTTCTTAATTATATTTAATTTTAGTTCATTTTCTAGTTTTATACAAAACTGTATCGAAGCTTGTCAGAGTTCTTCAAGGCTCCTCAAAGAGCCGGTATTGTTGTCCTAGCCTAATTGTATGCGATTCCAATTGTTATTCATGAGTTTAAACTCTAAAACCATATCTTGTGAAAAGAAAAATGTGATAAAGACTGAACACATCACACATGGTAAGTAAGAAAGCTGGTTTTAATCACCAGCTAGCATTACAGTAAAAGGTACTGATCATTTTTCATCAGCTAATCTGCAGTTGATACTTTAAAAGCTAAACAGCATATCTGGCACATAAATTAGGCTAGGCTAGCAAAGCAAATTGGACACTTTTCCATTTGCATCCCTGATATTCAAAACCACAATAACTATGCTTAAAGCAAGAAACACCGAGACTAGAAAACCTAAATCCCACAGAGAAAACCTAAATCACACAATGTTGCCGACCAAGTAGGGCAACTGCTTATTGAGCTTAATCTTTTCCTGATTCTCCTTTATCTTTTCCTTGTATGAATCCAGCTCCAAGTTTGTTCTTTGCAATTCTTCCTTCAATCCCACAGCAAAAAGTCAGACAAATATACACACAAAGAATCCTAAAATTACTTCACAAAAAATACTACATGCTTATCCTTTTACAACCCAATAAATAACAAAACAAAATTTCACAAAAACCCACAAATTCCAGGGTAGAACAAAATCAAATTCGAGGGCTTTTCACCCTAATTCTCCGAACTGAATCAATAATTAAGGAAACCCTAACTCCCACTAGTTGTAACCCTAGACTAGTAGAAGCGCAAGTACAGAGAGAGTTAGAGAGAGAGAGAAGGGGCCTTGAGAATTCGGATCTCGTTGTCCAGAAGACGGGTGGCCCTGACAATGTCATCGGTGGTCATCGCGGCCAGCTGATCATCACGTCGGTGGTCATCGTGGTCAAATTTCAGCCTTACAGCACAGCAGGACGCTCTTTCCTATACATATTAGCCTGCTTGGAAGCTCGAAACGTCTTTATTGGGACCTCAGATCAAAATTCTTCCTTCATCAAAGTTGTTCGTCTCTGTCTCTTCTATCTGATATCCAAATTTCAGCCTTATCGGAGTTGTTTTGAGACCTGTATACTAATCGAAGTGAAAGTTGTTCAGAGGCAAATCTGCTCCGAATTTCAACAAAAAAACCTTGAAAACCACCGCTGCCACCTTCAAGCATCACTGCATCAGCTCCTAGCCCACGCTAGCCTCATCAGTGTACCTGCCCCTGCAGCGCCTACGCACCCTTGCGCAAGCATCCGTCGACCAGCTTCTCGGCTTACCTCGGCCATACCTGTATCGGCCACACAGCAAGATTGAAAGATAGTTTGTAATCCCCGACCGAGGATCGATAGCACGCCTGCATCAACAAGCACGTGTATTGAGAATTTCAAATTCTGAAATTCATGAGTAAGTTTTCACAAGTAAGTTGTTCCCGTTTTTGAAATTTAAATTTACTTTTCTTCGGGGACTTACAAAATCCCTTTTTCTACAACCCACCTTTCTGTAACGTGGGTTCGATTTGCTAAAAGCGGAATCGTGGGGATTCACGCTACCGCTAAGAGCGTTCGAGATCTTCTGACTAAGAGCGTCCGTGAGCATCGATTTTTACAAACTAAGAGCGTTCGTACGCATAAAAATTTGACCATATAAACGTAATTGGTTTCAATCCAAATCCAAAAAATTTGGAAACTATCAACAAAGACAGTAATTATAACTCTTTCTCACTAGGCGTACTCAAGAGTAATTGTGATTTCTAGGAAAGGTTTGAACTGAGAGAGTGGTTTTAAAAGTGAGCAACGCTCTACCAAAATCTCGCCTTACCTTACCTGATCACAACCAAATTGGAATTACCAAACGGATTGAGTAACTACTACTTGTCTAAACTTGATTATCCTTTTTGGATCGATTGAATTTAAAAACTTTGATGTAATCATTGGCTTTCATTGAAATAAAGTGTCGATTTTGATTCGAACTTTATTCATTCAAGTATGTTTCCCGGAGAGCTAGAATGCCTCGTGGATAGTGCTACTACGCACACCATACTTCTAAATAGACAGTTATTTCTTGAGCTGACGCCTACTCGATCTTCAGTGACTACAATGGCAGGGTCATCTAAATTGATTCATGGTCGAGGACCAGCTCAATTCTTGTTGCCACATGGCACAATCATTAATGTCACTGAAGCTCTCTACGCTCCTAGGGCTAAAAGAACCCATTTGAGCTTTAAAGATATAAGTGCCAATAGTTTTCATGTGGAAACACATTGTGAGAATGGAAAAGAGTTCCTTTGCATCGCCTCTAATGACTACGGACATAAAAGAGTCTTAGAGAAACTTATGTGTCGATCTAGTGGGTTGTATGCAACCACTATTAGAATAATTGAATCCAATCATGTTATGAGAGATGATTTATGGGATTCTGACACATATATGCTTTGGCATGACCGTCTGGGACACCCAGGTCGTGATATGATGATCCGTATATTAAAGACTTCACACAGACATCCATTCTTCAGAACGAAGACAAGTAAAAACCAAAAATTGGTTCGAGGAGATGCACCTGCGCCTCACGGCGCCAAGACTGTGCAAGACCATACACTTAGGGCTGGCGCCGTCAACACGGTAACAACATGGATTTTACGCCATGGACCATTCTATGACTCCTCCTTTTACTTCGAAAGTCAATTGTGACTTCATGGTCAATTGTGACTTCATGGCTCAACCAAAATCCTTATTGGTTGTTTGTAAAGCCCAGTATTCGTTCTCCAAAGCCTGCTCTTTAGCAAAAATAGGATCGAGACCATCCTATGCAAAGGACACTAAAGAAAATATACCATTCTTGCAAAGAATCCAAGGTGATATTTGTGGACCTATTCAACCACCTTGCGGACCATTAAGATATTTTATGGTGTTGGTTGATACATCGACATGCTGGTCGCATGTCATGCTATTGTCTATAAGGAACGCTGCATTCGCTAAACACCTAGCACAAATTATTAAGTTAAGGACTCACCACCCTGATCATTCTATTAAGTTTATAAGATTAGACAACGCTGAGAAGTTTACATAAAAAACTTTTGATGATTATTGCATGTCCATTGGGATTGAAGTTGAACATCCAATTCCTCATGTTCACACCCAAAATGGTCTAGCATAAGCCGCCATTAAACGACTACAAATGGTCGCTAGAGAATTGGTAATGCGCACCAATCTCCCTATTTATGCTTGGGGCTATGCAATATTGCATGCAACTGTGCTTATTCGTCTGAGGCCTACTGCCACTAAACCCTTTTCTGCGTCCCAGATGGTGACTATGTCACGCCCCGAATTTTGAATAATTAAATTCAAATATGAAACGCGATAACTTAACAAGCACAAGAAAAACACATAGCAAATTTTTCATTTAAATTAAGCAACTAAACAAACTGAGCTCACAATGTAAATACCGACTCATTCTTTAGAGTCACATATTACATTACAGATAGTTTACAAATTAAACTGAATGACAATTCAATAAGTAAACACCCCCACCACAACTCACTACACAGCGGAAGACTTAAAACTAAGATTACCCTTCGACGTCCACGCTACCGAACGTACCCCTCAGTTTCGACGACAATTAATCGATAATCTAACCTGCACAGTAAACCCTACACCATAGAATAATGCACCGGGTTGAACAAAACAATCCTGGTAAGCTTTTTAAGCCCGTATGAGTAAACTCAATTAAAGTGACGCACGTCACTCATGCTTATAATTTCTCAACTCGTGAGATAAATTAAAGCAACATATTTAATTCCACAACACAACCAAACATCAAGTTCATATCATATCATCTCAACGACAACTCACACTCACTTCCCCTCAACATAAAGCATTTGTCAAAACGATGACCTCACAACTCACTACAAGTCTCAACCACAACCGCACTTACAATTGAATTAAGTAAAATCAGTAATTCCTGCATGGAAACTTAGTTCAGGAGATCACATTAAAAACAAACAATAGAAATCATATAAATCCCTGCATAGAGTTTAGTTCAGGAATTTACATTAAAACAAACAATATAAAAAGTAGTAATCCCTGCATATAACTTAGTTCAGGTGATTACATTAAAACAAACAATTCAAAAGACAGTATTCCCTGCATATAACTTAGTTCAGGAGATTACATAAAATTCAACAATTAGAAAGAAAAGGAAAATAAATGAAGAAGTCAAACAACTCACACTAAAGTCAATGATCACCCATCAACTCCAAACTAAAGTCGATAGTCAATGTTCACCTATCGACTTTGACTAAAGTAGATGATCACCCATCAACAATCTCAAACCTCAATTACTCAACATTAATTCCTATCCTCTTCTTAACAATCAACACATCAATTATTGCCACTTTGGTCACCACTTTGGTACTATTGTATAAACTATCGCCACTTTGGTCACCACTTTGGTATTACAATATATTTAATCACACTCTCAAACACAACTTCACCAATGTCACACCATCCAATATATATATTCCACGTAAATATATATATATACACACACGTAGTCATTCACGCAGGAATGACCACTAATACCAACTATAGTTTTATAAATTATTCATCTCGAACCGTTGTCGATCAAGTTCATGTATTTTAAAACAAATAATTTGTTTCGAAAATGATTTAGCAACTAAACAAGTAATTCCGAGTAATAAATAAATCTGTTCGTAAATGAACCACGTGAGATTTACTCACCTCCAAATCCTGCTGCATCTTCACACAAAACCAAGACAAGCACAAAACCATCCATACTCCGCTCACACAATTCCATCAATCACCTAATCACATCAAGGTCACACTCAATACAACGCAAGGTACACAATTCACAACACACAATTATACGATGATCCTACAGTCAGATCCTCATCTGAGACAATCCAAAGTCTTCGGAACACTTCTACGATCACTATATCAAAACTACAAGTCGATCGGACAACCGAATCCTCACAGATAGAAAACCGATCGAACCGAAAACCCTAAAACTTGCAAAATTCATAACATGCTCATACGATTTCCAAAAATTACAAAATATATATCGAAATGCTCGTATCAATGAGTAGATTGAAATCAGGAACAGAAACTGTCCTTGGAGTGGCCGGAAGCCGCCGGAAAACACCACCACAATGGAGGCACCGCTGCCCACCCAAAGTCAAAATTTGACAAAACTTCCAACACCAAAGTTCTTTATCTCAACTCCAATTGAAACTTTCATAACTAGCACAAAGTCATAATCAAAGCCATTTGGCCAGAATTTACCTCGCAAATTTTGAAAACCGATGAACCCTAGATTCTCAATCTTCCAAATTCGAGCTCCACAGGTTGAATCGTTGCAAGCCGCTTGGAGGGAAGCATCTACGTCCTCTGGGCTCCAAATTCGTCCAAGGATCACCAGCTATGGTGGCCGGAAACGTGATCTCCGATCTGGGCGATTTGTAGTTCGGGTGACAAACTTCCAGGAGTTGCTGCGTCGTACACAGGTCTAACCACACAGTGAAAGTTCACAGAGTGCAAGATGGGAGTGAGGCAAAGAAAAAGGGACAAAAATCACAGCCTATAGTGGCCGGACGGCGGAGAACGAAGCCGCCGAAGTTGGCTGGGAGGAACTGAGGTCGGGAAAGAGGAGAGAGAAAACTTTCCGAAAATGGAAAGTTGGTATTTTCCGATATTTTTCCGGAAAAATCTCATATATACCAAAATAGAAACTTTTTCCAATGGCCATAACTTCTTCACACGAACTCCGATTTTCGCGTTCCACATGTCCATGAACTCGTATCGACGCGCTCTACAACTTTTGTGAAGGAAGTTCTCATAGAATCTAAACGTATAAAAAGTCAAACTTCGTAACCCCCTAAAACGTGCACTTCGAATAATTATTCGTCCGAAAATAATTCCACTCCCCCCTCGAACCACGAAATCGTACAAACGAACACATTATTAATCCCAGGAAACATTTAGGAATTAATAACAAATTTTCGAGGCCTTACATAATGGGTATGAGCCTGATGTCTCACACTTACGCATATTTGGGTGTGCAGTTTATGTGCCAATTGCGCCGCCACAGCGCACCAAAATGAGTCCTCAAAGACGATTAGGCATTTATGTTGGATATGATTCTCCAACAATTGTCCGCTATTTAGAACCCTTGACAGGTGATCTCTTTACCACTAGATTTGTGGATTGTCACGTTGATGAGACAGTCTTCCCGTCGTTAGGGGGAGATAATAACATAAGTGTTCAACAAGAACGACAGGAATAGTCGTGGTCTGTTCCCACTCTGTCTCATCTTGATCCCCGAACCGCACAATCCGAAATTGAAGTGTGGAAAATTCTCGATCTTCAGAACGTAGCAGAATCGATGCCTGATGCGTTTTCTGATATCTCTAAAGTGACGAGATCACACATACCTGCTGCAAACGTGCCTACAAGGATTGATGTCCCTAAAATTAGAGGACATGACGCCATCTCAAGGGCACCTGAGCATGGCGCCAACGTCCCCTCTCATAGTGATGGTGATGTTGTGGCTAGGCCCAAGGCTCCCGCCAATAAGTGAGGGAGGCTCATAGGTTCGATGGATTCTCGCCCAAGAAAGAAAGCGAGTTTGGCACAAAATAATCCATTAATCATCGACGTAAATAATCCATCTCATGAGAATATTCTGGATTATGGTTATGTCCAAGAGACATCATTGGGGGACGCTCCAATGCCATAACCAATTCCAGAGAATAGAGAAATCTCCATGAATTACACTAGTGTACATGAGATGATGGATAGAATTTCTATGGCTATAGATGATGCATTCACATATCTTGTTGCAAAAGGAATTATAGAATATGATAATATCAAACCTCATTCTGTCTAAGAATATCAACGAAGAGCGGATTTGCCTAAATGGAAAAATACGATCTAGACTGAATTAGATTTGCTAGCAAAGAGACAGGTATTTAGGCCTATAACACAGACACCCCGAGATATAAAACCTGTTGGTCATAAATGGGTCTTTGTTAGAAAGTGTAATGAGAAAAATGAGGTGGTTAGATATAAAGCCCGCCTCGTGGCGCAAGGTTTCTCACAACACTCTGGAATCGACTACGAGGAGACATATTCTCCCGTAATGGATGTTATAATGTTCCGCTACCTTATCAGTTTGGTAGTTTCCGAAAAACTTGACATGCAGCTTATGGATGTGGTTACATCATATATCTATGGGGATCTAGATTCAGAGATATATATGAAGGTTCCAGATGGACTTCAATTACCCAAATCAAGTGGCTCTAAACCACGGAGCGCGTTTTCAATAA
>BDJD01001700.1:70560-81681 GCA_002564525.1 Rosa multiflora
AACCGTCTAAGTGACTACTTGATTGGGAAGGGATATATTAACAATGAAATATACCCATGCGTGTTCATTAAAAGAACAAGTTCCAGATTTGCAATCGTAGCAGTTTATGTCGATGACATGAACCTAATTGGAACTCTAGATGAGTTAAAGGAAACTGCTAAATACTTGAAATCTGAATTTGAGATGAAAGATCTTGGGAAAACACGGTTTTGTCTCAGTTTAGAACTCGAGCACCGTAGTGATGGAATTTTGATCCATCAGTCTGCATATACTCAGAAAATCCTAAGGCGCTTTAATGAAGATAAAACAAAGCCTATGAGTACTCCCATGATTGGTCGTAGTCTTGAGCCTGGAAAAGATCCATTTCGTCTAAAGGATGAGGACGAAAAATCATTAGAGGCCGAAGTGCCCTACTTAAGTGCAATAGGTGCATTATTGTACTTAGCTCAATGCACAAGACCGGACATCTCATTCGCAGTGAACTTGTTAGCTCGACATAGTTCTGCGCCAACACGCAGTCATTGGATTGGTGTAAAGACAATATTTCAATACATAAGAGGTACGATTGATATGGGCCTATTTGATCCCTACAAAGAGAAAAGGAATGACAGAAATTTGGGATCGGACCCCAAGAGGAAAAAACCGCCATTCAAAAGTTGGCCGCCGGCACCGCCGCCGTCCATGGTGGCTGACATCTTCCTACTCCCCTCCATCAAAACGACAATCATGTTTTGATGGGTTTCGCTGATGCAGGGTACCTCTTTGACCCTCACAAAGGTCGCTCCCAAACGGTTTATGTCTTTATCATGGAAAGCACTGCGATATCTTGGAGGTCTACAAAGCAGACTTTTGTTGCTACTTCCTCAAATCATGCAGAAATTATTGCTCCACATGAAGCTGTGCACGAATGTATGTGGCTAAGATCTGTCATTAGACATATTCAAGGAAGTTGTGGTTTGAAGTCTATCACGAATGAACCTACATGCATTTATGAGGATAATACAGCTTGTATTGAACAAATAAAGTTAGGTTTCATCAAGGGCGACGACACCAAGCATATATCGCCTAAGTTCTTTTATAATCAGCAACAACAATCACTTCTAAATATTGATGTGAATCAAATCCGATCAGAGGATAATGTAGCGGACTTATTTACTAAGTCATTACCTAAATCCACCTTCGAGAAACATGTGAAGAGCATCGGATTGAGAAAGTTATCCGAACTGCCATGATTGTAGCAATCAGGGGGAGATATCGACATCAAAGGGAGTTATGATGTCTACATGTTCGATCTCGAAGAATGAAGGACGTGTTGTACTCTTTTTCTCCTCCTAGAGCTTGTTTTTGTCCCACAGGGTTTTTCACTCGAGCAAGGTTTTTAACGAGGCAACGGACGAAGCGTCACCTGGAAAATCAGTTTTGTGTGCCTATTCAAACTAGGATTAGTTTCATGGTTTTAATAGAAGAGAAGGTTCTAGAATTCCTAGTTCTACTCAGATTAGTTTTCCTTGTAACATTAGAACATGTACTTTGTAATCCCTATATATTAGGCTCCTATTCTCAATAATGAATACACAATTCTCTCATCAATCTCTCTCAATTCTATTATTCTTAAACAGAGGGATGTTATGGAAGTTAACATTACTTTCCTGTTTGGCTTAGAAGTATTCTATGTTAGTTTCTAAACGCAGTGTTTAGTTCAATGAGTGTAATATGTAGCATTTTGCAAAGCTCGTATTTAGAGAGGTCACAGGGACCTTGTATATATAGTGTACAGAGTCAATAGAGTCCTCCCCATAAGACGCTTATGTATTCTATTCAAACTGCTACACTATAGTTTTGTCTGATGTTTATTAAAGTTAATTAGATCTCCTCTCCTATAAGTGTGATTCTTATCTTAAACATAATTATACAAGGATTAGGAGTCATGTCTTATCTCGGATTAGGGAAATTCTAGTGTGCTGGTATGTATCCCATACCCACACTTACAAAGTGAGAACAATTTTGTTCTCAAAATTGTAATTTGAGTCCTACTTTGTGTAATCTTTTGTTCTAATAATGGTAATTACACCTCTTACGACACTTTTACAAGTTTTGAACAAATTCGTTGTCAATATTGTAATTTTTGTTCTCAATATTGTAAATAGTGTAAATGAATATGATAACTTTTGTTCTCAATGTTGTAATTTTGGTTCAAATACTTGTAAATTTTTGTTCAAATTTTTGTTCTCATAATGGTAGGTACCATAGCTTGTCTCCTCGGATTACTCATTCTACAAACAATAATAAGTTGTCATTCTTTATGTAAATTGTATTCATGTTCAAACTCTATTCTTACAATACCAGCTTGAGAACAAGAAAATGAAATTGACTGAATACGTGATATTTTATTTATCTCACAAGGAGGTTCTCTATATACACCAAGGTTATAAGTATATATTGGCCGGGTAAGTACTAAATACAATAAGTGATAATATATTTAGACTAATTACATTCCTAATAAGAAATGGTCACTCACTCCAACAGAAAGCTACGAATATTTATACAGCAAATGAGCAGATTGCTAGGAGTGACTTTCATTCTTATTCCAGAAATGAACGACACTCAGACTCCCAGAACTCCTTTGCTTGTTTGATTCGCTCTAGCCGTTCCCTCTGAAGGCGTCCTTTCCAATACTTTGGCATACTACGTTATACATGCAAATAAACAAAAACAGTGTGTTTACATTCAAGCTAGCTCAAAAGTTCAATCTATATTGTTCGATGTTTGAATTAATCTTATAACATAGCAAATATTGTTATTTAACTACCTTCGACTCAGTAGCATGCTTAGCTCAGCCAACTGCACTGCGCCTCCAAATACCCCACCCTGTTCAGAATGAAAAATCAATGAGTTTCAGTTTGAATAAATCGATCATGAGTACACACATACACGTACGCATGTAAATGAGAAGTCTACTCCATGCATGATAAGGGATGGTGCTAGTTCTTGTAACTTGATTATGAAGAACTTTTTCTAAACTTAAGAGATTAAAGATAATATATAAGATAACAAATTATGATGAACCAAAACTATTATCTGACTATATGTTAATTCAAAAGGATCTTACCATGCACATCCATGCATTTTCTCTTGTAAACTCAAAAGGTATATTATCTTGAACAACTAAAGCTCAAGCGTATATGTCGGACCTCTTGATTTTTATGCTTCAGGGTTGATTTTTATGATTTCAATGTATAAGCGATTTCTATTAATTGAAATACAAAACCCTGTAATTAATATTACGTACATACCTTTCGGCAAATTGGGCATTTCTTTGCAGAAGTTGCAGCCCGTAGTCCCTCAACAATGGTGACTGATGCAACCGAACAAGCACACATATGGCAGAGTATATGGCTGCAGGTGAGGAAAACCGGATCAAAGACAGTGTCCTGTTGCATAAACAAAATCACAAAATAATCGACTGTATATTTTGATGCACTTAATAGACTTGGTTGTTATGAACCATTAATTACAATTATAGCATGATGACGATAATTAATTAATTAATTTCAAAGGTTAATTTACTCACCAAGCAAATTGGGCATGTTAGATCAAGATTCAGCTCTATTGAGTGGGGAAGGTTAACCAAAAACAGTGGTCTGTTCTCATCATCTTTGTGAAGCGAGAAGTCAACAAACCAAATCGTCTTGCTGTCATCTCTGTTTTTACTCACGTTAATGTGGAATGCCATTAGTTCCAAAAGCCATGGGGATTTTAGGAGCTCAAGTTTCATAGTTTGAGCTTGATATTTAAACCTTTGTCCCTTCTTCGAGCAGTGAACCTTCATATATGTACCAAATCAATACAGTCATTGCAAAAACAAAGAGAAAAGGATTGCAGAATCTGAGAACTCTTATCATGCTTCGGAGTATCTGATGTTTTTTCAACTGTTGAATTGAATCTAATATATGATTGCAGAATCACATCATCCAGTCCCAAGCATGGTAAGCTTTGTTAAAATTATAGAAGCTAGATACTTTAATTAGTTAAAACCTATAATCATCAATTGTGAAAGCGCAGACCTTATCATATTTCTTCAGGATCTTCTGTATAGCAAAAGCAGTAATTGTAGCGTAGCCTACAAGGTCTTGCGCTTCTTTTATCATATTTTCATGGCTTGCTTTCAACTTTAACTTCCTTTTAAGACGTAAAATGTACTTCTTAAAGCCAGAAGCCAAATGGGAGTATAGTAACTCCTGTGCACGCTTGTTAAAGAAGTTCACTACCACAGACATGTCCTTGAGAATGGAAGGGAAAAATGTCCTGTCACATACTTAAAAAAAAAAAAAAAATTAATGGTTAGGGATATTAAATATCGATCCTAGCTCTAGACATACAACACTCTAGACAAAAATTCATTTGACTAAGTTTGTTGTTCTCTTAGTGTGACCGGTTTCTAGTAGAATTGGTGTGGAGGAGCTTTTTTTGGACGGGCCACTTAGTGTTGTTAGTTCTCAGTACTATTACGATTAACACTGTGAAAAAATTGACTCATCTTTCTCAACAAGAATAATTCCTCTTGTTGACGGACCACAGAATAATTCCCCTTCTCAACAAGAGTTAACACCGTATATAGTGGGCATGACTGTATTGTTGACTTTTACTTCATTACACATTCCCTTCAACATCAGAAAGAAAAAAGAAAGTTCTTGTTGAATACTTGAATCGGAAAGAATTCTTCCAGTTCAGAGAAGATTGGTAATATTAGAACGATCTACGTTTATTTGAATTCAGGAGACAGAAAGAGTACTAATGATGAATGGATTATGGAGTTTATCTTTCTTCTGACTACTCATGATTTCATGAATGACCTCAAGTCTCAAATCAATTTAATAGAAGGGGGAAATATGAGAAAGAAACAAAAGGAAATACTGCAACATATATGAAGAAAAAAATATGGAATTCAGATCACCTGGACAATCACAGTCTTCTTCAGTATTTCTATCTTTGGGGTGCATGTCCTTGATCTCACAGTTCTTCAAAACAGCCTTGAGATTGCTTAGTCGGATGACTGGTACTTCTTCTTTCTGCTCTTTCATAAATTGCTGATATCTATCAGCGAATTTCATCTTCTTAACCACTCAAGCTCTCTCAATTTCCTCCTTCTCTCCCTCCTAGCTACATATACGTAGGGACGAGTGGGGCCAGTGGCCCCCAGTCATTTTAAATTTTTGTTGTACCGGTCTCCGTTTGCCCCCACAATCAATATTCAAATACTTGTTCTCCTTCTTCCTCCTCCTTCCTCGATCTAATTCCCTTTGCATGCTGGCTTTTCTGGTATCCCTTGCTTAAGTGACCCTTTGATTTGGATTCTGCATCCACTGATCCACACCTCTATCTACTTCTCATATTCTGGTTCCTCTTCACCTGTGCCTTCCACTCAACTACCGTATCTATGTATTGCAACAAAGGTTTTCACATCTTAAAGGAGAAGTAGAAATCGTGTATAGAGCTTACTGATACTAAGATCTTTTGGGTTGCTTCGGTTGTTAAATGGACCCGATTGAAAAATTAAAACTTTCATTTGTATCTTTCTTTCCCTGATCTAGTACCCCTCTGTACTTTTTGCGATCGTTTCTATACCCCTTCTACAGCAAGCAAGATGCAAATTTTTCCAATAACTATTGCCCAAAACTCCAAATTGAAGACGAGAACTGAAAAGATTCAGTTTTTACTGAGTGTTGGAAAACGGCAGCAATGAAAGATGTAGATTTTCATTCTAGAAGTAAGCTTTTGTTCTCTTTTGATCGAAGCAGATGGGTGTCCCACAACCATATTGTTAATATCACTACTAGCTATTTGGCCTATGGCCACAGCAGTATTGGGTACGACACATTTTCCGTGGCTTTTATAAGCTCAATAGGGACGGTCAGTAGTCTTTGGTAGCAAATATTATGTTGCCCACCAAAATTAGAGTACAGCAGGACAACAGGGACACCCTCCGTCCCATAAGAGGGCCTGGGGAACAAAATAACCACGGACAAATTCGGAATCCGTCGCAAAGAGTCCCATTATCACTCGCGGGTCCACCCAAACTGAATTAAATATTTATTTTTAATATTTTTATAATTAAAATAAAAATCAACCCGTCCGTCGCCCACTGGTTTCGTATATTTGGGCATCAGTCGTTTCTCTTTCCTCGCTCCTTCTCCTCCCTGCACTGCCATCGTCAGTTCGTCACCCTCCGTCCAACGGCGAGTGTTAACTCATCCACCAAATGATGCAGCGGAAGAAGGTGAACAAAATCTCGACCACTAAGTCGTTGATTGTAGTTTCTCGCGGTTGCACAGCCATATTGGTTGTCGTCAGATCTGTTAGTCGGTGATCGTTGATCTCCGGGCAGTTCCCCTAGCCAGAATTCAACATCGGTTTCTGTCTCCGAGTCATGCATGACCTGTTCATTTGCTTAAGGTTTGTAACTTGTTAGATCTCGCCCTCTGTTGATATACATGTTTGGTATTCGGATCTGGATATCTTTTGAATTTCTGATTTGCGATTCGGATTTAGAAAAGCATGTGCTATTGTTTTTCTCTGTGGCATTTATTCTACCACTGGATTATATTCTCCTCTTGCACAATTACATCTACGTCATCTGATATGATATAAAGATTCAGCTAGCTGATCTCTTAGAGTCTAGTTTATCATAGTCGTTTAGTTAGATTACAATTGTATCTGAAAGAGTCCAACAGACTAAGATTCTGCAAAGTAATAATTTCTCTGTGTTTAGGTACATTTAGTTCTTCACTAATCGAGTATCCTCAAGTAGCCTAAGATAGTAGAGCCCAATGACTTTGCGTATTGATTCTGATCGTTCTAACTTTGGATTGCGATTGATTGAGTTCATCAAACAACACTATTTATATGGAAGCATGTGATAGGCATCATGATTAGTTACCACCCAGGTTTCTTTCTGATTGTTACATGTGGATTTTCAGAATGCTCAGTAGTGGAGATTACAGATAAGCTGGAAGAAGAAGTGCACTCTTGCTCATCTACCAAGATTTCAAGTGCTCAAGATGACATAGAGATGGCTTCAGCAGTTACTGAAGCAACTAAGTTCACGACTTGTTCAAGTGCATCGCAAGATAATGAAGAAGATGAAGTTTTAGGAGGAGAAGCAGTGCTTTTAACCGAAAAGCATTCAGTTTCAGTTGAGGCATGGTTTCATTGTCAAATATTCACTTTGTCAGGCCAATTTGTCATATAGTTTCTGCTCAGGACCAAAATATAACTGAAATTTACAACATCTTTTTATCTTGCACCACTTCTTGCTGCAATGCCTTTTACTTTATTTTTCCGGGGGTGGGTGAGTGGGATGGAGCTTGGCAACCATTAAGCCTGAGTGACTGTTGTATAGATGCAAAATGAGTTTGTTTTAATGTCTTACAATAGGATTTTTCCATAATGCTTTTCATTACATGCCCCATTCTGTTCCGTATAATTTCTTACCATTTCACTTTTGACTTATTTTGGTGAGACACTTTCTGTTTAATTTTGTTGTCTCTTGCTTCTTTGGTATGCAGGTTCGGGCTTCTTTGCTTCACTTTGTCAGAGGAAAAGGGTACAGAGTTTAGCATGTAAATGTTTTTTGAAAGTATATTGCATGATTGTTTTCTCATATGTTGTAATTAGTGTTCTCTTTTGTTTTGGATGTCAGAGGAGCTACTCAGAAAATGATTGAAGATGAAACAAGAGTGAAGATTAGAATCCCATTGTCAAAGAGGGAGGATTCCATTAGTAAGTCTTAAAGTTAACAAAAACATGACTTCATGATAAATAAAAAATAAAAAAAATTTATTTCAGGTCCCCACTGTGTCCAACTCTTTCATTATTGTGACAGGACATTATATTTGAATCTCATTCTGCAAAATGTGAACATGAGGATCAATGTTTATGGTTTAACTATTTTACCTGGTATTTGTTGCAGTTATTGAAGGCCCCTCAAGTGAAAGTGTATCTACAGCTTCATAGAAGATACAAGCTATAATTGATGAGGTCAGTTTCCTATAAATGTGGTTTTGAAGATGATCTGGAGTGGTTCCATATCATTTTATATTTCTATAAGTCGTTTAATTCCTTTAGAGCTTATTCTCATTGATTAGTATTTAGTATACAAAGTCTGAAGCTGTAGCTACATTTGGTCAGAGATTTAATACTCTCTTTTAGAAGCCCAAGACTAAACTCATTAGTCCTCTAAAATTAAAATCCAAAAGAAAAGTGCTTGTGATAGTTTGAGATGGTCGATTAGAAAATTTCATCAGATCAAGAGTTGACCTCAATGTAAAGTTTAATTAAGAGTACTTATTTGGGTCCAAGTAGAACAACCTAAAACTTTATTTTCCTAAATATCTACAGTTACCATAATTTGTAACATTCTGAAGCCTTCCATAACCATACTCATCACCGACCCTTGCATTGTCATGGATCACTGTTTGCTCTTTATCATTACTTATTGTTTTGAACGTCTCGATAACATTTTTTCTTCTGCTTAAATATGCAGGCGGTTAAACGCCCAAGTCTGAATTAGTGGATAAACTTGGCAACTTTCAGAACTCCAACCTGGAAATTACTGATTCTTCCCGGGGTGAGAATCTGGACAGTGGTTCGAATGAAGATGATTCCGATAATGAAGATGAATATCAAAAGTTAAAGAAAGGATCTGATGTTGCTGTTGAACTTGAAGCTGAATCATCAAAGTCTTCTACCCTATCTGGTATGGAAATAATCCTTATGGATGAAAAAATAATCATTATGCGTAAATTTATTCAGTATCAGTTTTCCTTCCATGAAGCTAGTGAATGGGTGACTGAAGTTAGTTGTTTTCCACTTTACCCTATAAAGTGTTATCTCATCGATTGCTGAAACAAGTTTTGATGAGGATATCTATAATGTTGTTGCTACCTCGCCTGCATTATTATCAGGTGTGAATATGTATGTTTTTAAGAAGTTATATATTGTTGTATGCTTGAGTACCCTGCCTCTGCATATTGACTTGGTGCAAGACTTCCCTGATTTTTTTCAAATACATTGTCAGATATTGCAGTGCAAGTTTTCTTCCTTAGTTTACTGAGCTTTCTAATACATTGTCCAATTTCTATACAGATTTCTTCTTTAATACTGAGCAGTTGGTTAGAGAAGCAACATAAACCAGGGCATTAGACATACTGTCGATGTCTTTGTTAATGTTAGCTTCCTACTAGTGTGATATGCATTTATTATCGCATGTCTGTTTTCAATCCAATGGTTTCTTATGTACCACCATACTTGTATTTTCTATGTAGTTAAGATCTTGGTGGTGACAAGGATCTATCTACTCATACAGGATCTGATATGATCACTTCTGGTCAGGTAATATTTTGTTTCCTTCTTTAAGGAGCCTTTGTAATGCATTTTTAGCTGTGTATAAGATGTCCATTATGCTTGCAGGGAGAGGAGCTTATATTGTTTGCATTGATTGAAATCTGAGAACCACAAATAATGAAAGGAAGACATTGAAGATCACCAGCTCTCCACTTGTTAATAGAGTTTCCAAAGTTAGTGATAGGTAAACAATTTTACCAGTTTTTGTCTTAGTGTTGACTCTCAGCTGCGAGAGACTGAGAGGAATTTATAATACTTGTTTCTTTTCCCCTTGGACGAATATGTTTCTCTGATTGCTGGGCACGTGAGGTTCCATTCGTATATTGTTGATACAATAATGTTATAACAATTCAGACAAAAAAAAAATATCCATTTTGCTAGGCTTGGATAATACTGTGCCGAGCCTGATGGATCGGAGCAAAAAATTTTTTGGTTGTGGAACCAATATGGGCACGGACAAGAATGAGAAATATTAAAATAGAGGTGGGTACACATTAGCCACCGAGTGCAAAAGTAATGGCTAATAGAAAGTAATAAAATAAGGTTTGAAACTGTTCAATGTCAGAATGAGGGTGAGAGCCGCGCGTGAATATTGGAGCCTCATGTGCGACGGACAGATTTTTCAGTGGCTAATTGGTAAAAACCCCAAATGGAGTTGGTACAATTAGAGTCGGACATGATATTTGTGCCTAAAGGCCAATACCCACTGAAGTCAGTCCCCAATAGACCCAATGGCCACTAAAATCTGGTTGTGGCTATAGGCCGAATAGCTAGTAGTGTATGTGGCTTCATCATTATGATCAGACAAATGATTTTTGGAGGAGAGGGAAAGATGATACCATCATTAATAGAAAGAGGAATAAACTTCATTTTTGCTCTGGTAATAAGATATACTTTTATTATTGTATTTGGATCAGATGGTTTTGTTTGCTTGTTAGCTTGATTCCTCAGATAATCTACTTCCAGTTGTCTAGGATATTAATTATTTGGGTGCTTTATTCTCAATTCATGTACTAAATGAAAATCGATCAATCTATTTGATATAAGATATACATATTGAAGTTTTGTTTCATTAATCGAAGTTTTATCTTGTAGTCGTTTATTTTTTTTCCACCCCCATGTCAATATGTTTCTGCCTCCGCCACTGCGTACGGTTCAGTACGTATGTCAATAAAATGAAACAAGATTATGTCCTAGTTTGGTGTATCCCATCTTTAATTATATGTACATGTCGACATCATGTTCAAATGCAAGGTTAGGTCTTCTATATATCTTAAGTTGCTCACCTAGGAACTAACTATTCTTTATGCGATACGCGTATATAATACCACTCCATATGTATGTATTGTACAACACATACAAAGTGAGGGAGGCAAATTATATTATCCTATACTATCTTCTTATCAATATAGTTAACTTGACACTACTACAAAAAGGTCATCAGACGACGGTGAATTTCTGTTGTCTGATGACCAAACTCACCGTGGTCTAAGTGAGTGTTGTGTGATTAAAACATCAGACAACGGTGATTTCACCGTTGTGTGATATCACTTTGCTCAACAGAATACTAGTTTCCGTTGTGTGAATTCTGCGCAGGCATGTGCCTGCCATGGCATGCGCGGGGATGCCGCGGCACAGTCAGACAACAGAAAGAAATTTTGCTGTCGTCTGAGGTTCATAACACACAACAGATTTTACTCATTCTTTGTTGTCTGAGAT
>BDJD01001700.1:87050-103107 GCA_002564525.1 Rosa multiflora
TTCAGATTTCAAGAGGCAACCAAGGCTCCAAAGTGGAGGGAAATCTGCCGCTAATTTTTTTAAGACTCAGACGACAGACATTACTTAAATCCGTTGTGCAATGTAGTTCTGATAAAAAAGTTATCACTTTGTTGGCATTCACACAACAGAATATAACAAGTACCGTTGTGCAATAAAGCTTACTTAAACACACAACGGATGATTTATGTTCCGTTGTGTGATTAGTGTTGTGTGATTAACTTTTTGTAGTAGTGTGACTTTCTGATTCCAGGAAAAATATACTCGATCTTGAACGGGTCAATGGGTAGTACATTGACTTCGAGTTTAGTACTTCACAAGTAGAGATTACAGAACAAGAGAGAATAGAAATTAGAAAGTTTCACGGTTGCCCCTTGAACGTAAAGTCATGCAGGTATCTTATTATTCCACTGACGAAAATTCTACAATGCTCCGAGCATACCATGTTTGGGCACGTCAACATCTTATGGGCCGTCGGATATATGCTCCTTAATCTATTGGTTGAGAATACTGACCGGCTGACCTGCTTACTATTTTATATAGTTGAAAAAGTTACTGTGTAGGAAACAATTATTTCATTGGGCATGAGTGTCGCCAATAACTAAAATATCGGGTTTCGAGGAAATATTGATGGTCCCGAAAATAGAAATTTCGATGATATATCGATTTCGATAAAAAATCAAGAAAAATGATGGAAATTTGAAGAAACATATGGAAATTTTAAGTGAAATTTTTGGATATGTTTGTTTTATCAATTGTCTACCATATATGAAAACAAAACCTTGAATAAACATTGTTATATAGTAATTTGTAATAATTTAAGATGAAACGGTAAACGCTGAATCACCGACAACTCTGAAATTTTTTGAAATAAACTTTTTTTTTATGGCTGGAAATCCGATGGGAGGCTAGGTCATCACACCTTATATACATTCTTTATACATATCATACATTACATCTTGAATTACATGAGTAACTTAGAACTACGTAGAAGACCTATGAGGTACAAAATCTTCACTATCTTCATCATCTCTATATGTAATAGATTGTTCTATATTAGTTATTGATTGGACATGTACCTAAGTTTTCAGATTCGTAGGCTAATTGAATATATATTAGAATGGTGCAAAAATAACATGAGTGTATGTATAGCAGAGTTGGCCGAGGCTCTCAAATAGTAATGGAGTGACCAAGGTTCGAGCCTTAGTGACTTTGCTGATTTTTTTATTTGAAATTCAGCCACGGCCCACGTGATGGTGATGTTCTGATGTTGATGTTGCATCTTGCGTGTTACTGATCACATGTGGGAAAGGGTGGTGTTGACTACTTGACTTTGCATGTGGAGAAAGGTAGAGTAGGAACTGGGAAGAGACGGAAGATTCCAGAAAAAAAGACCTCCAAATCTACTCACTTGACCTTACTCTATTATAAATTATTAAATGACATATATAACCTACTATAAAATGATTATTAAGGACAATAATTATACAAAAAAAAATGTTATATTTATTTTCTCTAGACTTTCCAATTCAATAATATTAGATTGTATTCTTTATTATTTTCCCTATCTATTTTCATTTTCCAATTTCAGTACAAACTCATTAAAGCATTCATATATATTTAATAAGAAATAAAACTATGATTAAGATAAAAATATATGATATGCATATTGAACGCATATTGGTCAGGGAAAACAAAATAATTGTATTATGACCTAAATCTAAATCTATCCATTATATTTGCAAAAAAAAAGAAGAAGAAAAAAACAGAGCTGAAAATAGAGAAACATTAAGAAAAAATGATTAATTTTTTTTTTGCACAGCTAAAAAAGAAAAAGTAAATAAAAAAATCACATAATAGTTCATGTTATTTTATTTTTATTAATTTTTAAAACACAATACCTTGTGTTTGATTTTTTTTTATTGGATAAGAGATTTATATTGTCTGATTAAGGAATGGAGATGTAATTAAGATTTATAGAGTAATTAAATCATTGAAATGACTAAGTTTTTTATTATAAAGATCTTAGTTTGTTTGTAAATTATATGAGTAAGGTTATTTAAGGAACTTTAGTGAGGTTTAATGAATAAATTTAGTATTTGAAAATTTGATAGGAGGTGTAAAAGCATAGAGGTCCAGTGAGTAAATTTGGAGGTTCCAATAGAAAAACTCTTTCTCAAAATATCGCCGATATCGCTATATTTCCTGAAATTTCGGGAAATTTCCAAAATATCCTTCGAAATCTATACGGAAGATTACGAAAATTTTCAAAATATCCGTCGAAATCTATACAGAATGTTATGGATATTTCCACAAGTGAAAAAAAAATGAAAATTTCGATTTTTAGTCCTTGAGTGTCGCAATCGAGAAGAGAGGGATGTCTTGCTCTTTGCTGCTTGCTCGTCGTTGTTCGCCTCCCTCTGGGCCTCTCGGTGTATTGGGTCCAGTATTTCGCAACAGTGGGGAACGGCGTCAGGAGCTGTTCGTAGATTGGCGCCGCCTCCGAGATCGGCAAACGGCAGGCCTGATTGGCATGGTGGCTGGCCATTGTATTTGGGATTGTGGTGAGGTATAGGTTGGTTCATAAATTTCTACTTTGTTGGTGTGGAGGTCGAAGAAATTAATTGAGAGAATTACGGCCATAGGATTGAGAAACCGGGTAATCTGTGAAACCTGAAGGAAGAGTCTGTTCCGACAAAGTAAAATTCATGGATGTACCCACAACCACTGTCCACGGATCGAAATAAAAGGAGTAGAGAGAGTGAGACTTTTGAAAGAGAACAGTGGGAGCTTGCTGGCGAAGCAGATAGGATTAGATAAATCTCAAATACGATCGACAAACAGACGCACTCTTTCTCAAACCCCCAATTTTTGTGTCTTTTCGCAGCAGCAGCTAGCCGAGTGAGTTTTTTAAAAAAATTCTATAAATTTCAACTCTAGTTTTACGACTCTCATTCTACATCATTTTTCTGCTCTCTATTTTACGAATCTTGTTACAAAGCTAAAGAGTAGATCTTTTAGGTATGACTCGCATATAATTTACAATTTTGTGGGATTTGTGTGATTGCTGCTAAATGGGTATGATTTAAATGTATATATGTAATGGTATTCATTCGAGTTTCTCGATGAGATGGAGATCGTAAAATACACAATCTGAATATACATGAATTGTTAAACTTTATGGTTTTGAATAAGATACTGGGGTACGTTAAGTATCCTAATTCTTAGGAAGTCAGCTTGTTTACCAAGTCTTTAGGAGTGAAGTTGAGTAGGAGTCTTGTTTGGATTTACTTCCTTAATTTGTGTAAAAACTGTTCCAAGTGCAGTCTATATATGTGATTGAAACAGAGGAAATAAGATAGGCTTTTGAGTTGAATTGCTCAGTAAGCTTTCATTTACAATTCTCTCTTGCTTTTAACATGAATTGTTCTTAAACCCTAGAGTTGAAATTGGAAATTGAAAATTTTCTAGTATGAAAGTGTTGAATGTTGAAAATTTTGCTGAATGAGTTCGTTTATGACAACAGGTTATTTGATAAAAAAAAGACATGAATTCGGAGCATGCTAGATCCGGAGGCGAAAGATTGAACATGCTAGATTGCAGGTTTATAATGCAGCAACAACAATATTTTGCACGAAGTCATGGTGTATTTTCTTGGGATGCAACTTCTGATCTTAAGTGAGTCTTTTCGATTTAGTTTATACAATGAATTCATATTTTCTGCTAATTCGGTGATGGAAAGTTTTTATGAGGGGCTAAATACAAATTACTACCCTGTGGTTTAGGTCCAAAATCAATTCAGTCCCTGAACTTCTAATTTCATCAAAAACACCCCTGCACTTTCAATTTTGATCTAATAGGTCCAATTCGTTAATATTTTGTTATGAGTTCAAGTTATAGTTGGATTATTTGTTGAAAAACTATTTATTTTTATTAGTAGGACTCACTCCTAAATTGACTATGCAGACCACCTTGACGCCACATCATAAAACATAGGCCATATGAGCCACATTAACAAGTTAAATAACTCAATTGTCGGAAAGCTAACAAATTGGACCTATTAAATCAAAATTGAAAGTGCAGGGGTGTTTTTGATGAAATTAGAAGTTCAGGGAGTGAATTGATTTTGGACCTAAACCACAGGGTACTAACTAGTATTTAGCCCTTTTCTGAGTTATGACCAACATTCTTTCTGTTTATCTTTTGTTGCAGGTTTATAATGCAGCAACAACAATCTTTTGCACGAAGATTTGGTGTATTTTCAGTGAGCCTGGTACGCAGCATATGGAAGGTCTCTTGAAACACATCTATGAGCTGTACACTGATTATGTCCTGAAGAACCCCTTCTATGAGATGGAGATGCCTATCCGATGCGAGCTCTTTGATATGAACTTAACACAGGCAATACAAAAGGATCGTGTTGCCTTGTTGGCCCGATAATCTGCATATAGGCATGTATCTTACCTACTTGTTGCTTGATATATGTTTCTTTAGATGTATATCTTTTGAGCAATCTCATCTTACATTCGTGTGAGATACATGTTGTTTGACTTGAGCTGACTATAACTTCAATGTTCAGTACTGGGTTTGTAAAGAATGGCTATATCTTCTTATGTTAATGTTCATTGTTTTCAGAAGTTTTATTCTTCTAATTTATGTCTGACTATCAATAGCCCATTTGTGAGGACTTAGGACTACCTTGATTAATCTGGAAGAATGAAATCATTGGATTCAACAGTACCTGGCATACTTTTATGAGTTTATCAGTTTTATGTGAAGTTTGAGCCTGGGGTTTGCTTGGCCAGATGTATTTGGTCATTTGGGTATTTCCCACCCATACCCTGGCTTCGACTCAATATAGAGTTGTACGTTAAAACATCTAGGTCCTAGAATTTTCAGATGTTCACTTGGAATATGCAAAATAATGAACGTAGACAAGTACGAGGTCAATTTCTTGACGAGTCTGAATGAGATCAAACTCAATCATGATCATCGGCTACATGTCAATATGATTATTCCAAAATAACAGTGTCATTGTTAACAGCCAGTAATGAAGCAACAAAGATCCACAAGCTGTTAGTATGCACATACCTCCTAAGCTCAAGTATCTGAAGCACAAAACTCGTATCGCCAATACACCACTAAGGAAAGCTCCCAGCTGGGGGTTTCGATGCCCCTCTGGGATATATCGAGATCCCAAGCGTCCCACACTGAAAGAAACGGAGCCAGGCTCCCACAAACCTCCTACATTAAGGCCATCTCCAACAACCTAAAGAGGTAACTGCTTACTATCACTTCCATTATCACTATCTTTTTTCGATACTGACTTAGGCATCGGAGCGTTGAAGGTCGGCACACCCTGTCTTCCCTCTGACCTACATTTGTTCTGCAGATAGGCGAGAACGATAGCGTTAGTAGCAGACTAATATACCCCGTGTTCAGTTGGACCAAACTGCTATCGAGACCACTGAAACATTTGGCGCTAGAAGGACTCCCCTCGCCCTTGTCGGCAGGATAACACATCGATGGCTACCGGCAACCCTGATACCAACAGCGACGATCCACATAGTGAGACAACGACTCGCGAGGTCTAGCGTACTCTTGACTTTCAAAGCCCGAATACCGAGACTCGGTCAGTCATGACTACCGATCCAACCACCGCACTACAGATAGCAATGTGCGACCTCATGGAGACACGTGCACAGGTCGAGGCCGAGCACGCAGAGGCCATAGTAGCACGTCAAGAAGTCGAAAATATAACCAACCAGAATCGGACCCTACGAGAGGCACTCTAGCGGCGGGTCGAGCATGACAACACCTTAGACCGGGCCCACCCACAGGAAACCCCGATACCGAGTATTGGTGGTGTCCCCACACCGGGACTGGCGCTTACTGCGGACCCCACCACCGGCCTCGCTAGCACCTTCAAGCCCTGGAATCCCACCTCGGGAAGGCCTGTTGGCCCCGCGCATGGCAGCATCAGCACAGACCCTCAAGTGGTCTACCTGAACTCCCTCTTTTTCCAGGCCAACTCGGCGCCGCACCAATCCCCCAGTCGACCACCGCCGCGGCAGGAACCTTGGATGCCAACACTGCTACAACCGCTAACATACCTCCACCCGATCCCAATACTCGGCTGTTGCTCCAAATGAAAGAGGACATCGTTTCCCTACATGCATGAGTGGAAAGCGCTGAAAGCAAAGCCGACTGGCAGCTGGTCACGGCTGGTTTCCAGGGAAAGACAGGACCCTTCACCGCCAGCATACAGGCCGAGAAACGCCCACCAGGGGCCAAGCCCCTCAAGGTCGAAAAGTATATTGGGACCTAAGACCCATACCACCATTCAGAGGTCTTCCAATCCATACTCCACGAAACCCGATACACTGACGTCATGGCCTGCCATGCGTTCTAGGAAACTTTGACTGACGAACCCCTGCGCTGGTTCCTCAACCTACCCACTAACTCCATTGATAGTTTCCAAGAACTGGGAGACAAGTTCCTGCGAAGATTCATCTTGTACGGCGGTGGGTATCGTACTACACCTGACCTTTTTGGGCTCAAGCATTGACCAAACGAGCGATTGCGAGACTTTGTTTGCCGATGGCAGAAGCAGGCCACTCAGTCCCGCTCCCTCGACCCGACCCTAGCGGCATCGGCATTCAAGCAAGCACTCCAGCCTGGATACTTCTTGCTGCAGATCAACACCAATCCCCTGCAACATTTGATGACCTCCTCGATGACTCTACCGCTTTTGCTCAGGCCAAGTACGATACCTTCGGCCGCAACATCAACGCCAATGCCACCCGGTCACCATACCTCAAGCGAGCAATCCCAATACCAGGAACAAAGACACCAACTGAGACAAACCTACCCAGTTGAGCGACAGGGCCCCCCTAGAGCGACAAGGCTATAGCGATAGGAGAGACAAGCAATACGGCAAGAGCCCCGAGAAGCCAAAGTACAACTCCAGCGGTCGACATCCCGATGCACCATACAGCTGCACCAAACACGGGAATGACCAGCGATCCGTGGCACCCCAATACGAGATCTATAACACCCTCACTGCCTCCTATGAGGACATCTGGAACAATCACAAGGACATCATCCCACGCCCACCACGACGCAAACCTGGCCAAGCAAAACCGCGAGATAACGACAAATGCTGCACATATCATGAGGAGTCTGGCCACCCCACCAATATCAGTTGGGCACTAAAAAATGCCATCGAGCACCTCATTCAGAGTGGCCAACTCTCGCAATATCGTACTCCCGCCACTAACGCTAATGCCATCGAAGTCTACGGCCAGATCCTAATGATACACAGCGGCACCCCACGGACACCCGAGACCCACCATACACAAAAGCGCCAATACCCTTGGGGCCAGGAGATATTAGGACTCAGCCATGGCTGCCACACCCCCCAGGTCAACTGGAGCTCGATAGCCTTCAATCGCAGAGAGGATACTATCCAAAAGCACCACAACGACCCACTCTTAAATACCATGGTCATCGACCACTATCGATGCCACAAGGTCTTGGTCGATAGCGGCGCAGCAGTAAGCCTCATGTTCGGCAGCTGCTACGAAGGCCTCAACTGAGATCGGAAGAAACTCACCCTAGACCATGAACCCCTAATCAGCTTCGCAGGAGAAATTACACAGCCCTTGAGATCCAATAATTTGAGGATCACACTGGGTGGCGGCAGCACTATCGCCACCATGACGGCATACTTCATCATCATCGACTGTCCCTCCTCCTACAACATCATCCTGGGTCGCGACGCCATATGGGGACTCCAATGCTTTGTGGCAGGACACATGCTAATGATGAAGATACCTACCCCGGGTGACGTCCTCATGTCAGAGGCAATCAGGTGCTCACGAGACAATGCAACTCCCTGATTGTCGAAAGGGGACATGGAAGGCAACATGTACTTCTAACTTCAGACCTACCCTCCCCATCCGACAAGCCCGATGATCCAAGGGAAGATCTTGAAACTCCAGATGATCGCGATACATGCAGCAAAAAGAAGGACAATAAGCGCAAGCTCAAGCACCCGAGACTAGATCCTTTGGAAGACCTGATATCGGTCTCCATTTTTGATGCACACCCAGAAAGAAAAGTTAAGATCGGGTTCAAAACGGACCCACAGTTCCAAGCGCAACTCATCACCTTCCTCAAATCCCTACAGGAGGTGTTCGCATGGTCGTACGCCGATATGCCAAGAATCTCGCCAGAACTGCTGACCCACAAACTCACCATCTCACCAGACGTTCCCCCAATTCTCCAGAAGCGAAGGGCCTTCACGGAAGAAAAATACAAGGCGATCCATGCCGAGGTCAAGAAACTCCAAGACATCGGGTTTGTCCGAGAAGTCTCCTACCCAACATGGCTCTTCAATATTGTAATGGTAAAGAAGCCCAAAGGAAAATGGCTCATGTGTGTCGATTACACCAACTTGAACAAGGTTTCCCCCAAGGATAGTTTCCCCCTCCAGTGAATCGACCAGCTAGTCGACTTCATCGCAGGCCACAGGCTCCTTAGTTTTATGGTCTCCTTCTTGGGGTACAACCAAATCGCCCTGGAGCCCTCCGATCAGGAACACACATCTTTCACCACAGATAAAGGCTTATATTGTTACAAGGTCATGCCGTTTGGTCTAAAGAACGTCGGGGCCACATACCAGAGACTAGTTAATGCCATGTTCGCAGATCATGGAGGTATATGTGGACGACATGCTCGTCAAAAGCGTCACCATTGAAGATCACATCAAAAACCTGGGCATCATCTTTGACATCTTACTCCAATATGGCATGCAACTCAACCCAGACAAGTGTGTGTTTCGCGTGCTGGGAGGTAAATTCCTGGGCTTTGTAGTATGCGAGAGGGGCATCGAGGCCAACCCCGAGAAGGTATAGGCAATCTTCGACATGGCACCACCAAAAACCAGGAATGAGGTCTAGTCCCTCACCAGGAAGGTTGTCGCTCTTTCCTGATTCATATCGCGCTTAACCGACAAGTGCGCCCCATTCTTCAAGCTCCTCAAAGCTCACCATACCGAGAAGATCAATTGGGGTCCAGAACATGACAAGGCTTTCCAGGGCCTCCGAGACTATCTGGCGTTAGTATCCACCCTTTCGAAGCCTATCCCAGGAGAGGTCTTGTACATCTACCTCGCCGTATCCGTCACCGCGATCAGCGCTGCCCTGGTCAGGTGAGAAGATAGCAATGAGGTGCTAGTCTATTACACCGACAAAGGGTTCAACGATGCAGAATCCAGGTACTCCGATATTGAGAAATTCGCCCTCGCACTCCTCACGGCCGCCTGGCGATGACGGCAATATTTCCAAGCACACACGATACACGTCCTGACCAACCAACCTCTGAAACAAGTTCTCCAGAAACAGGAATCTTCAGGAAAACTGGTAAAATGGTCCATCGAACTCGGCGATCTACATTCATTACATGCCACGTAAGGCCATCAAAGGGCAAGCCGCTGCTGACTTCATAGCCGAGTTCATACCCCTAGAAGATGTCGCGGCCTCAGACGAGACTGTCTCGGAACCCCATGCCATGCCCACATGGACGGATCCTCCAACAGTAAGCTGAGTGGTGTCGGGGTGGTCTTGACTAACCCAGAAGTGAACACATACAAGTATGCGTTACAATTCAAGTTCAAGGCCGCAAACAACGCAGCCGAGTACGAAGCACTGATCGCCGGCATCCAGCTGGCCAAGGAATTGGGCGTCACGAGACTGGCAATCTTTAGTGATTCCCAACTTGTCCTCAACCAGGTCGGCGGAGATTTCTAAGCCAAGGAGCCGCATCTATCTCACTACCAATCTCTTGCCAAGACCTTACTCCAGCGATGCCTCACCTACCATGCAATCACCCTGATCCCTCCGGCACAGAATAGCAAGGCAGACGCTATCGCAAGGTTGGCGACATCGCCCCCAGACACCGATATGGGAAACCTCAAGTTGGAAATTCTCGACAAATCAAGCTTCGATAAACCATTCTTGGAGATATTCCTGACAGAGAGCGAGCATCCACCTTCATGCATGGACCCATTTTTCGACTACCTCTTTAAGGGTATCGAGCCCCAAGACAAGGTTATTGCCACCAGGCTCTGCAGAAGAGCAACGTTGTACATGGTACAAGAAGGTAAACTATACAGGAAGGGCATATTTTTCCCCCTGCTAAAATGCATCTCCCTCGAGGAGGAATAACGAGGGACAACGAGTCTTACTATCGCTGCATAGGGGAATTTGCAACAATCAAGCATGTGCGAGGAACCTGGCATTTAAGGCACTGCGTACAGGGTACTATTGGCCCACCATTGAGCAAGACGCGAAAAGCATCGCTTGCGCCTGCCTTAAATGCCACCAGTTCGCCAACTCCCCTCTTGCACCATCGGTACCGCTCTCGATCATCATCGCCCCTTGGGCATACTGCTAGTGGGGTCTAGACTTCATCGGCAAGTTCCCAACAGCACCAGGACAGCTCAAGTTTGCCATAGTCGCAGTGGACTAGAATACCAAGTGGGTCGAGGCCGAGGCCTTAGCCACGATCACGGTTGCCCAGGTCATCAACTTCCTCTGGAAGAACATATACTGCCGATTCGGCATCTCCAAGACCATCATCACCGACAACGGTGCCCTGTTCGTTAACAATACTCTCAGGGACTTCGTTGGCCAGTACGGCACTCAGATCCAGTATGCCTCCCCCGCTCACCCACAGACAAACAGCCAAGTCTAAGCTGTCAATAAGATAATCAAGCAAAACTTGAAAAAGAGACTTTACGATGCCAAGGGCTTATGGGCCGAAAAACTCCCCGAGGTGCTATGGGCGATAAGAACAACTCCAACAGAGGCCAATAGAGAATCCCCTTTCTGCTTATCATTTGGCACCGAGGTCGTGATCCCTGTCGAGCAGGAGGTGCATAGCAAGAGAGTCGCATGCTTCGACCCGCTCACCAACTCTGAGGGATTGAACCTTGACTCAGACCTCCTGGAAGAGTGACACGAGCAAGCCCATTTGCGGAACATCAACAACAAGCAGCGCATCACCCGCTATTATAACGCCAGGGTCTTGCCTCGCCTCCTCTCTGTTGAGGATTGGGTGTTGAAGGAAAAGATGCCAACCCCCATAGGACTCAAGGCCACATGGGAGGGGCCATACGAAATCGTCAAGGCAGTCGGACCCGTAACTTTCTACTTGAGAGGAGTGGATGGTATCACCATCCCACATCTGTGGAACACCCAGCATCTCTCCTCCCCCCAAATGCTTGTAATCATCAATGTTATCTCCTTTTACCTTTCTTAGTCAACTGTATTTTGCAACTACCTCCGCGTAGTATTATATGCTATGATATTACATATATCTCGACTGCTCTCGAAATGAATGCAACACTCCTCATCACCACACCCACTCAACGTATCAGTAGAATGTTAACGCTTATCGCCTTTCGACCTATGATGGGTCACATCTCTCCCGTTATTATCACCATAGGCCTTACGATGGCCACCATAACACATAGCAGGCAAGGGCACACTGTACAGCAATCCCAACTTATTGCCTATGCGATACGCCAATGAATGAATAAATGTTAATACGATATCGCCTACGGCCGGTTCCGCTGACACACACGATGTTATCCCTCGCGAGCCCTTGCAATGCCAGGTATGATCTAATGAACGAACGAATGAACGTTACGCAATACGCCAATCAATGAATGAATATTACGCGATACGCCAATCAATGAATGAATATTACACGATACGCCAATGAATGAACGAATGAACGTTATGTGATACACCAATCAATGAATAAACGTTACGCGATACGCCAATCAATGAATGAATATTACACAATACGCCAATGAATGAATATAAATGTTAATGCGATATCGCCCTTGGCCGGTTCCGCTGACACAGCACAACGTTGTCCCTCGCGAGCCCTTGTAATGCCAGGTGCGATCCAGTGAACGAACGAATGAATGTTACGTGATACGCCAATGAATGAACGAATGAATGCTCAAATACATAACAAGGCGATATCGCTCACTGCCGGTTCTGCTGATACAGCACAATGTTGTCCCTCGCGAACCATTGCGCTGCCATTTGCGATCAAATGAATGAATGAATGAATAAACGATACGCAATACATCTCCACGAATGAACGCATGAATGCTACGCAATACTTCACCATGAATCAACCGAACGAATAATGGGCCATAGATCGCCACGAACAGTTATTACTACACGACACATCGCCACTCACGAACCCCGTGCACACTGCAACGATACGGGATAGGAGGCTGCAACGGCCAAAACTAATGCTATACCACGCCAAACGAAGTTGCCCAATATTAACGCCTCGCCATTCTCCCTCCGCTCTGGAACTGATTATGCTGCCTTGAAATATAGCGCACACCCGTACCCCACTGCAGCAATAAGCGATACACAATGGAAGCTCATCCCATAATAAAGGGAGCGAAAATAATACAAGGCGATATATACTCCAAAAGGGATGTTTATTGCAAAGGGCTTTGCGGCCAATAACGATACATCAATTGCTACTTCGCACAAATGCGATACACAAAAACATCATTACATGATTCATACAAACACGATCAATATACAACTATCCTCGCGTACACTCCTGAGTAAGATACGTGCTGGCTTCGATCAAGCCTGATTCTCTGGAATTTGAGGAGTTTCAGAAAAAGATCACTAAATTGGAGAATTGATAGGCTGGCCGGGTGCTGGTGAGAAAGACTGGGGGGCAGTTGTACCGCACCACTCTCCTCCATATCGCCACCCGATCTCCATCGTTGCAGCCTGCCGCCCCTTCAGTGATCTTAGTGCTTGGGTTTCTCACTTGGACGACTTTTCAGTTTCGCAGGGGCACAGCTTGCGCAATCCCCAAGCGGGTGATGAAGTCGAGTCCTTGTGAGATTAGACTATAAAGTCCATACCCAAGATGAGATTAAGCTATAAATCCCATAATCTGGAAATGCACACTGCCTAAAGAGAAGAAAATATTTCAGAAGCAGGAGCACAATGAAAAACAAGGAAAATGCCATGTTGAAAATATGATCAACCCATCTCCTTACCCCTAACAATTTATAGGGGAATGCCACCACCACCAACTAACTCCAGAATACCAATCGTCGCGTCGTCTTAATGACTTGCATTAATGATAGACATCCAATCGACAAAGCAATAAATATATTAAATGCACGGGGGACTATCTCCCAGCAATATCTCCTCCCCATAAATTTCACGTGTCCCAATACCAAGCGGGCATTCCAAAAGTTAGACCACTCGGTCAAAATATCTCAGCAAAATTCAATGCATTTATAAGGAAATAAACACCTATCGCTAGCAAAAACAAAAAGGGGGGCTGCTAGGTCTAGCCCTCGGCACTACGTGTTGGCTCCTCCCTTCGATCTCGCACCTCCACCATGTCTCGCTCCCTAACGTTCTTGTCTTGCACCTCGCCCTCTTTGCCACGGGCCCCCTACTCGCCAGTACTAACCTCCGCCTCGCGATCGCCCGCTTGCCCCGATGCACTCTCCTGCATGACCTGCTCCCGGATCACTATCCCAGAACTCCGACCACCACTCGCTGCACTGGCCTGTGATCTCGCTGCTTTCATGGCCTGCATGTCATGCACCATCTTCTCTTGGTTAATCCACCCCACAGCGATACCATCTTTAATCGAGTGCAAGACCCCATCCGAGAAGGCTTTGTTCATCTTCTCTTGGAAGTGGTTTGAACGGAGATAGAGATCCACCGCCTTGTCCGCCCCATCCCGACTGGGCTTACGGAGCTTGTCCCGATGTGTCTCGGCAGCAGTGGGCAGGCGAATGCATTCTTCGTTAAAGTTACTCGACCAGGTCTGTTGCTCGGCTAACTCCTTCTTGAGCCGCTCTATCTCTACCTCCTTCTCGCCTGCTTCAAGCTCAACATCTCGTAGACGGTCAACCACCCTTTGCAGATTCCCAACCTGCCCCACCAAATCTACCACACGGTCGGGATAAGGAGCCAAACTCTTCAAGGCAGCAGCCCAAAGCTCAAACTCGACATCACGTTCTCGAACCTGCCTTTCCAGGTCCTGCAGACTCTCTTCGGCCTCGCTCATCTGGGATCTACCAATCTCAGACCATCCTCCGCCCGTTGCAGCTTCCCGGTAAGATCCAGGTTGGACTCCCTCAACGGAGCGATAGCATCCTCAACCTCTTGGCGGCGAGCCTCGTCTACCGCGAGTGCTTGCTCCAACTCTATTCTTCTCGCGATCCCATCATCAATCGCTCGCCTCATATCATCGCGTTCCACCTGACCTTGGTCTAATGTACTCTGTAGCCCACGGGCCCGCTCCCTCTCAGCAGCCAGCTCCCCCTGCAGCCAGGCTATATCCCGATCAAAATGAGCCATCAACTCTCCCGAGGCATGGTAATTCATGTTCACAGCCTACATCACACACCAATGTTAATATACTCACAAAGCAGTAATTAAGAAGAGGCAAACCAACAACGATACATACCCTCATCAGCCTCTCATGGCGCCGTCCGTATCCCAATCTCGTTTAATGTATGCGCGAGACCCTCGGCAACCTCATCACTAGAGCCCCACGAGCCCCCACTCATAGATCTCGATCACGATAGATTATTAACCTGAGACCTCTTACTACCACGAGTGTCGATAGTGACACCAACTAGGGGACTCCCGAGACGAAGCTGCGAGGCCGTCATCTTCCTCGACCAACCCCATCCGTACGAGCACAGGTCTTCAACTCTCGGACTTCATCGCCCTCTCCATCTTGGGTTCCCTCCTCGGTAACTTGAGCAACCCCGATTATACCCTCTCCGGACTCGGGTTGCACCTCAGGTACCATTACTGGCGGACCTGTCTCTCCAATGGCTTGGTTGGTCAACTCCGCCTCTCCGCTATCCAAAGTAATGACTTCCCGCGAGACAGGATCGCCAATCTCATCACCAAAAACGGTTTCCAGCTGCCCCAGAACCGTATCCTACACCAGGCGAGCACTGGTATCACTCTAGCGCTGCTCTACCTCCTCCAGCAGCTCCTCGACGAAGATCTCTACCTCCACCTTGGGCACCGAGGCCAGCGCCACATCACCAAGATCCTCCCCTCTTGCCGAGACCAGAGGGACTGCCTCGTCACTTCCAGAGTCTCAGGGGACTGACGCTTGCCAACGCACACTTGGGAAAGCTCCCCCACCTCACCAGCCTGCATGGGCTGCTCCTGGGCAACCAAAGTAGGCTCCCGAGCACCTTGAACCTCGTGCCCCTCTGCTCCAGCCTCCTCCTTGACCCGCTGATTGAGATACTCCAAAACGGCATCGAGAAACCTCAGATACATCTCATTAGGCAGCGGCATACTTACCCAATGATCTGTCACACACACCGTATCTGGCATGTCAACGTCCACTCGCCTCGCAGACTGTGATTCTCGCTGCAAACCCTTGAATAATAGGCCGGGCCTTCCTATATTTTTAAATAATTGCGGGCCGGGCCGGGCCGGGCTTTATTAAAAATCAAAGGATCCAAGCCCGTCCATATAAAGCGGGCCTTGCGGGCTTTTTCGGGCAGGGCCGGGCTTGGCCTTGCGGGCTTTTTTGGGCCGGGCCTTGCGGGCTTTATTTATAAATAAATATTTAAAGACACAAGTTTTTTTTTTTTTAATCAAGCGTTGGAAATTCAATGGATAATGATCAAATACAACCAAAGATAATAGATCTATATAACTATATTGTACCCAAAAAAATCTATATTTATATATAGATACTAATTTATTGATAAATAAATTTTTAAAGACACTAATTTTTTATAAACCTATATTTATATATCATACACTCCAAAGAGCAACCCCTATCAATTCAAAGAAAATGAAAAAACCGACCGTTGGATGAGTTTATTACAATAAATTATGAGTGTGGTAAAAAATTTAGCCAATTTCACCATATTTTAGAATCCGATCGGATTGGTCAACCGTAGTCACTTATATGTTTT
>BDJD01001700.1:104811-119338 GCA_002564525.1 Rosa multiflora
ATATATATATATATATATATATATAACACACAAATATATATATATATATCTTATATATATCTATATGTGTCTATATATATATATAGACACATATAGATATATATAAGATATATATATATATATTTGTGTGTTATATATATATATATATATATATTTATATAACACACACATATATATATAAACACACACACATATCTACATATATATATAAACACACACGCACACATATATATAATATTTTACGGGCCGGGCCGGGTTTTTGCTGGCTTTTGGCGGGCCGGCCCTCGGCCCACCGAGGTGGGCTTTTGCGGGTTTTTTGAAGGGCCGGGCCGGGCTAAAAGCCCTCAGGGCCGGCGGGCCTCCATCGGCCCACTTGATCGGCGGGCTTTTTGATGAGGCCTAGTATCAGGGTCAACATCAGCATATAGGGCGTCACTCTTGCTCGGCGCTTCACTCGGCATATCTGCTGTGAAATAAACAAACAATATCAGTAAGGATAACAACATACAACAACACACCAAGCAAAAGGAGAACCCCTCACCCGGAAACCTCCCCAACTCAAATCTCTTGTATATCGGAAGCCTACACAAGTGATAGAACCCCCTCGACCCCTTCGGAAACGCACCCATCACCCTCGTCACACGCTTCTGCTCCAGCGTGGTCAAATTCACCTCCTCCCTCACTACGATACACAAAAACACTATTAGTATACACCAAACGCAAGAAAACCCACCAAAAAGACAATCACGATACTCACAGATGAGTTGGAACCGGCTCGGGGCCCGGTGCACCATATCCGGATTTTTCCACCGGCAGCCTACTAAGCACGGCCTCCCCCTCCAACGTGCATAAATATTCGATGGCAAATCTTCAATAATGGTGCGGCTGCGCGCCCTGAAATTCACGCACCCATTATCGCCAGCTTTGGTCTAGTAGTGCATTTTGAACATGGAATTGAACTCGCCGATACTGGGACACAACAACTTGCTCAGCTTCCACAACAGTAATACTCCCATTTTTTGCCTCAACACATTGGGCGATAGCTGCCTTACCGATATATTCAAGCAGGACAGCAGATACTGTAATTCCTCGGGTAACAACAACGTCAACCCACACTTGAGTTGATACTTGTAAAAGCTAGCCCACCTTAAATCGGGATGACTAAAAGTTTCACCATCCCTCAACGGGCGCAACAGGACGTTGTCCGGAATCACCCAAGTGGTCCTCATTTCGGCAATCTGCTCCTCCGTCATACTTGGACCCGGCTGATCAATCGGTGTATCTCCAATAAGCAATCGCCCACGGGGAGTATGTGGGATCTCCAACACCTTGACGTCATCTACATCGGGTACATTAGGTACCACAGGTCGCCCAACCCTACCCGGAACTCCGAGAGATGAACCCTCGCCACTTCTTCAGACACTCCCCCCATACTACCTCGCGGAGCTTCACCACCACCTCCTCGGGCATCGCCCTCGCCGACTCCCCTGGGATCACCCGCGGCACCCCCATGAGAACCACATCCACCTCAATTGCGGGAAGCACCTTCTCCCCCACCACGAGACTGACCAACACCACCACGGGAGGTCCCTTCCCCTCCAAGAGAGGAACTCTCTCACCTAGCGCGACTGCGGTTCTCACGCGCCATACTCTGAGCGATATAGATAGATGACCGATCGTTTTCTTTTTATATCGCCTTCCTCCGGACTCCCCCACAAAATTTCAAATCTTCAAGCCCTACTCAGAGCAACCAAATGAGACTCCGCATGACCCAAAATCCAACCCCTCCAAAACCTCGCCTAACCTAACGCAACCCAGAACCCTCCATAAATCGCTATCCAGGAATATGACCCCTCATAAGACCCACGCACACCAATACCCTCCGAGAAACCCAGAAAAGTCAAGAGACGGCGTACCTGTTCACCCCTCCGATTGAAATACAGAGACAAAGATGACCACTCCACGCCCAGTCCAAACTCTCCACACAACCACGACCCTAACCTCACCCAGTTCTTCTCTCAAGCTCCAACAAGAACGCAGGCACAGTAATCATCTCCACATCGCTCCTCTGTCTTTATATAAGGACCTCGAGAACACCGGGACCGTTGGACGTGCAAGGACAACAACCCCAGATCTCACCACGTGTTCGACATCCCTGGGAGTTACTGAAGTTGTGCGCCGTCACCTCGGCTACTCACCACTCCGCCATTATTACACGTTACGGATCCCAGTACATCGGTCTTCCCGCACACGAAAACAAATAAGCTCACCACACGTGTCACTAGGGCATAGCCTATGCTCTAAAAGATACATGCAGCCCCACCACCGATTCTCGCTAACGACACCACGCCGAATGCCAACACAACCCAATCACCTCAGCCAAGACTCCTCTTAAGTGGGGACTTGGGGGACTGGGGGGGGGGGGCGGTGTAATGGCTTTATGGAAGCCACATGGCATAAACTCGCCTTGAACTTCCTATATTTTTACCAGCGACAAACTCCCCACCCAAGAGAACTCTTGACCGGGGACTTGAGGGACTTGTTGGTATGCACATACCTCATAAGCACAAGTATCGGAAGCACAAGACTCGTATCACCAATACACCACTGAGGAAAGCTCCCAGCTAGAAGTTCCGATACCCCTCGGGGTGATATCAGGATCCCAAGTGTCCCAAACCGAAAGAAACGGAGCCAAACTCCCACAAACCTCCTACATTAAGGCCATCTCTAACAACCTAAAGAGGTAACTATTTACTATCACTTTCCATTATCACTATCTTATTCGATACTGACTTAGGCATCAGAGCTTTGAAGGCCGGCACACCCGGTCTTCCCTCTGACCTTCGTCTGTTCTGCAGATAGGCGAGACCGATAGCTATAGTAGTAGACCAATATAACCCGTGTTCAGTTGGACCAGACTACTCTCGAAACCACTGAAACACAAGCAACAAAGACCTTTTTTTTTGGCAATATTTTTTTGATACAACTAATAAACAAGTTAAACCGCATTAGCAGGCATTTAAAGATTTTGTGCGATCCAACAAAATTGAAACAGAAAATTGATAAACTTGACATTACCCATCTACTTGTAGTGTATTAATAGATACTTTGTAAAAAAGTTAACCCGATGCGCTGTCATTTAGACGTCAAATAAAGCGGTCAACCATTTATACACTTATAACTCCCTAAGGGGAGCTTAAACATGAGTAGATAAACTTTCTAAAATTTTTATATTAGTTGATAAAGCTCATAGCCACGAGAGTGTGAGAGCTGACAGAAAGAAAAAAGATGCTACAAGTGAAAGGTTATGAGCATATTAGTTTTATGTGGTATTTAGGGTTTATGGTTGACGTAATAGATCGAGACACAAACGATGATGAAAATAGCTAAAATTTTGACCATAACCATTTCTTCTTTTCATGATAACATCTAATGGTCAGTTTTGATAAATTTTATTTCCTCCACCTTGTTGCTCATGGAAGGTATATTTTTCAATACAACTAATAAACAAAGTTAAACAACATTAGTAGGCGTATAAGGATTTCGTGTGATCCAAAAAATTGAATCTGGAAATCAATAAATTTGACATTACCCATCTACTTGTAGCTTATTACTAGGTAATGTGTAAAAATGTTAACCCGATCTGCTATCATTAAAATGTCAAATAAAGCGGTCAACCATTTATACACTTATAACTCCCTAAGGGGAGTTGGATCGCAAGAGTATAAACTTCCTGAAATTTTTACATTAGTTGATATAACTTATAGCCACGAGAGTGAGAGAGCTGACAGATCGAAAAAAGACTTTGCGAGTGAGCTGTTTTGAGCATATTAGTTTTATGTGGTATTTAGGACTTAAAGTTGACCTAATAGATCGAGACCCAAACGACAACGAAAATAACTGAAATTTTGACCATAAATATTTCTCCATGTCATGATAACATCCAACGATTGAATTTGATAGATTATATTTCCTCTACCTTATTCGTTATGGGAGGTATACTTTTCCATATAACTAATAATTAAGTTAGACTACATTAGTAGGCATACGAGGATTCTGTGCGATCCATATAATCGAAATTGAAATTTGATAAATTTGAGATTACCCATGTATTTATAGCATATTAATGGGTATTGCGTAAAAAAAATAACTCAATTCCGCCGTCATTTCAACATCAAATAAAGTGGTCAACCATTTATACTCTTATACTTCCCTAAGGGGAGCTCAGCCACGAGCAGATAAATTTTCTGAAATTTTTACATTGGTTGATATAGCTCATACCCACAAGAGTCTGAGTGCTGACAGATTGAAAAAAGAAGTTGCGAGTGAGCGGTTATGAACATATTAGTTTTATGTGGTATTTAGGGTTTAGGGTTGACCTAATAAATCGAGACCCAAACGACTACAAAAATTACTGAAATTTTGACCATAATTATATCTTCTTATTATGATAACATCCAACGCCCAATTTTGATAAATTATATTTCCTCCACATTGTTCCTCATGGAAGGTATAGTATTTGATACAACTAATACATGTTAGACCACAATAGTACACATATAAGGATTTTGTGCTATCTAAACAATCGAAATTGGAAAATCGATAAATTTTAAATTACCCGTCTATTTATAGTGTATTAATAGGTATTATGTAAAAAAATTAACCCCATCCGCAGTTATTTCGACATGAAAAAAAACCGGTCAACCCTTTAAAAGCTTCTACTTCCCTAAGGGGAGCCGACCCCTTAAGGAGATAAAATTCTCAAAATTTTCACATTGGTTAATATAGCTCCAACCCACGAGAGCGTGAGAGCTGACAGGTCGAAAAATAAGTTGCGAGTAATCGGTTATGAGCATATTAGCTTTATGTGGTATTTAAGGTTTAGGGTTGACCTACTAGATCGAGACCCACATGACGACAAATATAGCTGAAATTTTGACCATAACTATATCTTCTTATCATGATAACATCCTATGGTTAATTTTAATAAAGTCTATTTCATCCACATTGTTCCTCATGGAAGGTATGGTATTTGATACAACTAATAAAGTTATATCAAATTAGTAGACATATAAAATTTTTGTGCAATATAAACAATCGAAATTGGAAATTGATAAATTTTAAATTACCCGTCTATTTATAGCGTAGTAATAAGTATTATGTAAAAAAATTAACCCCATCCGCCGTTATTTTGACATTAAATAAACCGGTCAACCCTTTAAAAGCTTATAATTCCCTAAGGGGAGCCAACCCTTGATGAGATAAAATTCTCAAAATTTTTACATTAGTTGATATAGCTCCTACCCACGAGAGTGTGAGAGCTGACAGATCGAAAAAATAAGTTACGAGTGAGCGGTTACGAGCATATTAGTTTTATGTGGTATTTAAGGTTTAGGGTTGACCTACTAGATTGAGACCCAAATGAAGAAAAAAATAGCTGACATTTTGACCATAATTATATCTTCTTATCGTGATAACATCCAATGGCCGATTTTGATAAATTCTATTTCCTCCACATTGTTCCTCATGGAAGGTATGGTATTTGATACAACTAATAAACAAGTTAGACCACATTAGTATATATATAAGAATTTTGTGCGATCCAAAAAATTGAAATAAAAAATTGGTAAATTTGATATTACCCATCTATTTATAGCATATTAGTAGGTATTGTGTAAAAAAATTAACCCAAGCCTCAGTTATTTCAACATAAAATAAACTGGTCAACCCTTTAAAAGTACCTACTTCCCTAAGGGGAGCCAACCCTTAAGGAGATAAAATTCCCGAAATTTCATATTGGTTAATATAGCTCCAACCCACGAGAGAGTGAGAGCTGACAGATCGAAAAAATAAGTTGCGAGTGAGCGGTTATGAGCATATTAGTTTTATGCGGTATTTAAGGTTTATGGTTGACCTACTATATCGAGACCCAAACGACAACAAAAATAGCAGAAATTTTGACCATAAACATTTATTCTTATCATGATAACATCCAATGGTATTTTGATAAAATCTATTTCCTCCACCATGTTGCTTATGGAATGTATATTTTTTTATACAGCTAATAAACAAGTTAGACTACATTAGTAGACACATAAGAATTTTGTGCAATTTATATAATTAAAAATTTGAGACTATCTATGTATTTATTGCGTATGTAGAGTTGATGTTGATCACCTTAATCAAGGTTGAAATAGTGACAGCAAACGAGACAAATTATGTCACTCGCAAAATAATTCCTCACAATTTCAATTTTCTTAGTAAAATATTAAGTAAAAGAAGAGTTTACCAAAACTTCACTTATCCAAAAAGTCCCTCTCGAATAGTCTAATGTAAGTATTTTTTTTTTTGGAGAAGTCTAATGTAAGGAATGTGTTGTTTATTATAATTTTTTTTTAGAGTTAAACTTAATAAATTGCAGATTGCCAAATAAAATATCAAGTTGTATCCCAACCAAAAGATTTGCGTCCTTCTGCCTCCTCAAGACTTTCTCCTCATACTAACAATAGTACCTCATAGAGTAACCTCAGCCGTCTGCTCCCCTCACTTGATAAGTTGATATATGGTTAGAAACTGATTTTTGAACTCGGTCCTTTTCTATTTATCTCTTCTTTCGTCTCTTCTGTCTCTCTCTCTCTCTCTCTGTTTCCTTCATCTCATTTTCTTATCTTTCTGAAACAACTAAAAGACTCAAGCCATCATCCTCGTTTCTGGTTTGCTATCTCTCCCAAATTAAATTAGTTCATTTGTTATTTCTCTTCTGAAACCGATTCATTATCTTCTCTGCCTTTTTCTTTATCCATCTAGCACTTAGAGCAAGTCTACCCGATGCTTCTTGACCGGTCACCAGCTAGGAAAAGCTGAGGTGGTGACCATGGAGGAGAAAAACACAGCTCCACCTGTAGCTTCTTGACCGGGCAAAATCATGACTTTCTTGACCGAAGCCCAGAAAAAAGCCGAAGGCTTGACATTTTTCTTGCCTAGCCAACCCATCTTCCAGCTCGGCCCAGCCCTGAACGTGGGTGATGTCAACACCAAAAAGCTTCACAATTTCTCATCTAGAGCTGCAATCGAGTAAGAAGTGAAGCCCAGAAAGCCGGAGAAGTCACCGGCAGCGAGGAACCTTAACAAAGACATAAAGAACCCAGAAACACATTCATCAAAACTCGATCGAATTGAAAAACTAATCATACATACATGTAGAGCATGACGAGGGGATGAATTTCCATACCACATGCAAGCAAATAGGTGACCGGAGTCGCCAGAAAACACCACAGAACCGCCGGAGCAGTAGTTGCTTCTCACCGTCGATTCTCCGTTTCCGTTCAGTGCATGGATGATCCAAGGACAAGGGGTTGCTGGCGACGGTGAGACGAAGAAAATGGTGTCCGCGCAGCACCGTGGAGTGGCCGGAGGAGCGGTTTCTGGTAAGGTTTCCTGCCGGGTCGCGCTGCGTCTCTGGTCAGAGAGCACCGAGCTCTCTCTCTCAAATTTTCCTATCTCTTCCCACAGCTCACCACTTTAAATAGATGTGTCCCATTAATGAATGACGGCTAGGATCAATCGGTGGGAAAAGGTGGATGGCTAGGATCGCGCCACCTGTTTCTCTTTCTTAAATTAATTTCCCAAAATTTCAAAAGTTCGAACAACCACAAAAAATAGCCCGGTGATCCGAATAATTCTCTTAAAATTTTCACGAACTCGTCGTGACGTGTACTTTATTATCCAACTCTTACATTGAGGATCTCACTTTGTGAAAATTTCTGAAAATATTCTCGAATACTTTGACATTTGTCGAGATCGTTAAATATTATCTCGTACTAACTCCAATAAGCTCAATACATTTTTCCGAGGCTCACATCAATGAACAGTTAAAATTGATGAACAGTGAAAAAATAAACAGTACTGACTGGTCAAGAAATAGAACGGGTGGAAACCCATGTCCAAGTGCAGTGAACAGTTACTTGACTGGTCGACGCCTTGACTTTTCGACCTTGACATTTCTTAACTACGGGTGAACTTGCTCTTACAGAGTCCATGCTTATGCTATCTATGACTCGATTTTAGGGAAACAAGCAAAGAACATATTTCAGTTGTCCATTGCTACTGTGAATATGAGATTCTCTCTCTGTTTTTTTTCTTCCTACGGTCTACTTAAATCTAATTCCTTAATTTCTTGGGCTTCCCAAGAAATCCTCATCTTAAAAATTGTAATTCGTCTTGGGAGCACGGATTTGGATTGAGGGCGGCCGGAGATGCACCGTCGACGATACGAGAGCCTCCGTTATCACCGCCATAACCACTCTAGCTTCTCTAGCCGGAAGCCCTCTCTGAGCCCACTGGTTCCGAACCCTCGCTATTATTCCAAGTTCGACGAGAGCCTTCTCTGAGTCATCGACAAGAGCCTTCTCATCACTCTATGTCAAAGATTTGGGTAATTTTTGTCCCAAGAAATCCTCAAAGTAAACATTGTAATCCAAACAACAATATTTGAAATCAATAAATTCAGAATCCTAGAAATTATAAATCTGAAATTTTCAAATCTAAATCCAAATTCAAATTCAGTATCCAAACGGTGCCTGAAGAAAGATTTGAAATCTTCTTGACATATCGATGGAAGCTCACCTCTTAATTGAAACTTTAAAAATACAAATCAATATCATCGTTTTCCATATTAATCTCGATCAGTAGTGGAATTTGATTGGCAGAAATAATCTCAATGCTAAAAGAGTCTGGAGAGAAAGGAAAGTGACCAAACAAAATATGCCCGGGAGGATGATGGTCTTCAGATGTTTCAGAATGGGAAGATAAGTCAGACCCAACAAGAAAAAAGAGGAGGAAACAGAGAGAGATCAAGATGAGAGATGATGAGATCGAAAAAGGTAATTTTAAATCACCACTAGGCTACCGGGAACTGGCTAATCCATTGCCACTTATATTTCCTCTTACTAAACTGACACGTGCTGCTCACGTGGCTGGGCCCGTACAACCCGAGCACTCCAAACTCGGAGCTAGAAGTGGCAAACGGGCTGAACCGGCCCCTTTTAAGCGGGCCTAGTCGTGCTTCGTTCCGTGCTTGGGCCAGCCCATTTATTATCGTACCGGCCCATTTACTTAAACATTAAGCCCGGTCTGGCCCATGGCCCGAGCCCATATGGTGCCGGGTTAATAAACGAGCTGTGCTCGTGCCTACTCACTAAAAGCACAATTTAAAAATCTTAATTTGAACAAATAAAAATTAATTTTATTTAACTATTTAGAAAATTAAAATAAATTGTTTTCTACAATGTTTTTCTTAATCTTAGCTTTTTAAGATTAGTTTTCTAATAATTTTTTATTTTCCACTATAAGAAAGAAAGAAAGAAAAAAATAACTCAAAATATATTGTTTTTAGTATATTATTGTGAGATTAATGTTTATGAATATAATGAAGATTTAGTATCATATTATTCTTTAATTCCTTCATTCTATAGTTGTATTATGATGAGATTAGTCTTTATTAATAAACATATATTTAATATTTAGAAAAAATACTTATGTTAAAACAAGGATATAATGTTTTATATCACTATTTTGACAACATAAAAGAAATAGCATTGGTAGAATTGTAATGAGATTTTAAATAAAAAGGTCTAATATTCAAATCTCATCATTGTAGTTTTTTAATATTTTTAAAAACAAAATGAAATTTTGTGTTTGTAACGGGCCAGCCCACAATATGTCTTGTTCGGGCCGTGCCGGGCCCATTACTGGCTCGGACCGGGCCAATGGGCCAATATTCCTAAGCCCAACCCGGCCGGTTATTCTAACGTGCTCGGATCGTGTCGGGCCACTAACAGGCTTGGACCGTGCCGGGTAGCTTTTAAGCGTGCCGGGCGCGTGCCGTGCTCCTGCTTAGCGGTCCGTTTGCCACCTCTACTCGGAGCACAGAAGACGTTCCCTTCCACTGTTGGAGATGAAAAATTCCGATTAGGAATTTGACCCAACAATTAATGCGGACTGGAGCGGAAGCTGAACCGGGGACAATCGATCAAGAAGTTTCAATTTGTCGTTGACTTGATGTTGACGAAGCGCAGATTCCTTTTAGTTTCCTCCCTCTGTAACCTCCCTATGCGAGCTCCCTCCGTAACCTCCCTATGCGAGCTCCCTCCGTCACCTCCCTATGCCTCCGTAACCTCCCTATGCGAGCTCCCTCCGTAACTTCCCTTCGTAATCTATCTTCGCTCTGTCACCTCTCTATGTAAACTCCCTATGTAACCTCTCTTCGTAGCTCCTCTTCGTAATCTCTCTCTGCTTCTTGTCTTTGACGAAGAAGCGGAGTCTCCTCTCTGTCGTCGGTGTGAGAGAGGAGGAGGGGGTACCTGCAAAAGACCCTTCGATACCTAAGTCAGTATTTTTCTGAGTCAAGAATTGAGGTCTCGACTAGAGTTCGATGTCATACCTGGAGGTTCTGCTTTCCTTTTATAGGCGACTTACAACTTGGGCTGCAAGTAAACTTGCATGGCAAGATACCGATATCTTGGATGGCAAGCCACCATTAAAGGCCGCACTTACTCCTGTAATAACCGTCACTTATTGGCGGCCATGATTGCCACACTAAATGCATTAACCGTCGCATTTATGGCTATATTAACTGTCACACTTACTACTGTCATTACCTGCTTTCTTTAATTGTCTTGATTGCATGGTCAAATTTGTTGACTACCTCCACATTTCTCTACACTTTCTTGAAGGATTTTGAGTTGTTATTTTTCATTGATAGTGTGAAAACTGTGTCTCTTATGCTTTACTTCAAAATAATTATGCGCTTTTTTTTTAATTACATTGGACAAAATCGAATCCTAACGGAACATATGCTTATTAAGAAGTACTTTTGTTAAGACGTTCAATAATAAAAGAGATAACGAGAAGGGACCAGATACTATATGTTACAACCCTCGATAACTTATCTGAGAAACCAAGCAACGTTACAAGTATGAGGTCCAAATGTGATGAATTGATTGTCGAATAATAAAGAAAAGAAAAGCATATACCGGTTGGTATTAAGCTAGTAAATAATTAACTCAAGATAGGGCACGAGACGTACTATTTAATTAGCCCATGTAGGTGGCAATTAGCACATTTAAGTAGCTTCCCCAGCGAAAAACTGTTGGATCGGTTAATGGATAGTTGATTTTCAGTTTTGTTTAATTTCAATTAATGCTTTACCAGTATAGATTAGAGACGAAACAAAAATCTAAAGTTTACCCTTCTAGGCATTACACTATTTAATTTGATAATGTTAACTAATAATGAGTCTTTTGACATACATATAATTACGATATTAATAATATGTAAATTATTTAAATAAAAATTTATCTTACTCAGTGTGAGTTTTTATTGACACAACAATACTTTTTTGGTGGTTATTAAAATAATAATTCCTCGATCATTTATGAGGTAAGAATTATTTGAAAAACATGCATTCAATATTTCAATGTATGGATTAGGGCTGGGCGTTTAAGCCCGAAAACCCGCAAACCCGGACCGGCCTGTCAAAGCCCGACCCGTTCGGGCCGGGCCCTATTTTTTTTATAAGCAAAACGGTTCGGGCCAGGCCTTCAATTTCAAAGTTACGGTTCGGGCCGGGCCTTCACTTTCAAAGTTTGAAAAACCCGTCAGGCCCGTTTTAGTTAAAAATAGACAGATGTCCATATATTATTGGTCCAAATATAGGGCTCAAAATCTTAACATAGGATCGAATGCACTGAATCATATTCCTCACTAAATACCTAAACGACTAATCAGTCTCAGACTCTCACTAGCCTCCAATCCCTCCATTCTTCCCAAACCCGATCTGAAGACTTAGAGAGGCCGCCTCCTTTTCTTCCCGATCTGAACCGAGAGAGGTCACAGCCTCCATTTCTTCCCAAACCCGATCTGAAAGACTGAACCTAAAGAACCGCCTCCTTCAGTCCTTCTTCCCGATCTGAACCGAGAGTGGCCGCCCAGCCCTAGTAGTGTTCCTCACTTCACCACCAACGCCTGCACCGCCATCTCCCTCACTTCACCTGCACCGCCATCTCCATCACTTCACGCCGAGACTTCTCTCTCTCTCTTCACATCACGCTGTGAGTTTCTTTCTCTTTCTCTTTGTATCTCTCTCCCCCTTTCAATCTCTCTGTGTTCTTACTGTGTTTTCGCTTGTCAAGTTTTAAATTTGTTATTGATTTGCAGGCGGTTCGCTGGGTTTGTGTTTGGTGCCAAGGGGACTGTGATTCAATCGCTGGCAATCTGCGTCCTGTGATTCAATCGTTTGCAAGGTATTTCTGGATTTGTCAAGTTTCTGTGATTATGTGATTCTGTGATTCTGGGTTTGCAAGGTATTTCTGTGATTCAATCGTTTTCGCTTGTCAAGTTTTAAATTTGTTATTGATTTGCAGGCGGTTCGCTGGGTTTCCAATCTTGTGTTTGGTTACAGTGATTCAATCGCTGGCAATCTGCGTCCTGTGATTCAATGGTTTGCAAGGTATTTCTAGGTTTGTCAAGTTTCTGTGTTTTTTGTTTTTGGGTTTTTTCTTCTTTTGTTAAATGTTTTTGAGGAGGATAGTTGTTTTTGGATATTTTGAATAAATTGGAGGATAGTAAGGTTTTGTTATTTGGTGAATTCATCTGTGTAAGTGAAGGTTTTGTTTAGGAGGGTACAGCTACATTTAATTTGTGGTTTTGGTGAATAGACAGTCTAGAAGGTCGAAAAAAGGAGTTTTCTAGAATCAAGATCAACATCATGCCTGTTGTAGGGACAAGTGTGGAAGCCAATTAATGGATGGCTACATTGTTGGTGAACTGCTGGATTGAAGACTGGAAGAATGGCTACTAAGTTGTTGTATTTGAATTAGGACTTTCTAATTTCTATTTCATTGCATATTTGTACTTGAATTTGGACTTCATATTTAAATTTGGACACTTTGTATTTCAATTGTAGCTTTAATTGTTCTTGATGAGTACTTGAATTTGGATGTTATGTATTCTAGATATTCGAATTTGCAGCTTGAACTTTGGATTTTGATAGTGTTTTAATTCAAATCTTCACCAGGTTGATCTGAATGATATATAGCAAAGTAGATATAAAAATGGTAAAATACAGGTTTTTGGGCCCGAAAGCCCGCAAGCCCGTCCCGAAATGAAACGGGTCGGGCCCGGGCCGGTCCCTGTTTGTGTCAAAGCGGGCCGGGTCCGGGCCCAATGAAAAACGGGCCGGTCCCGGGCCCAGTGAAATTAATTTTAGACCCGGCCCGTGCCCAGCCCTAGTATGGATGAATGTGAACCCCTTAAAAAACTAAACGTACCTTTTCATTTCTTTTGTTAAAAGAAGCAGCATAGAAAGTTTATTAGTGTGATTGAAAAGATAGAAACGTAAGTACAACTACGATTGATGAGAAATCCCTAACAAAGCTAAAAGTAACGCCCCTAATGTCATGGCAATAATGCTGTACTTCATACTCTTAGTACATAAAAACTGCTTTTTTGTAGCACACATCCTAATCCTACCGCCCAAGCCTTCAATTAATGAAGTTAAACAGACATTGAGTTGGTACCACAAGCAAGTCTTTTATGCATGCTATGACCCTCGATAACTTGTCTGAGAAACCAAGCAATGTGATGAATGTGATTGTAGAATAGTCGGTTAAAAAAGCATAAACTAGAAAATTGCTAGTAAGTAGTCATTAGTTAACTTAAGATGAAGCTCAAGACTCTTAATTAGCCCAAGTTACGTAGCAAGTGAGCTTCCCCAACAATATCACTAATGTTTGGTAACATCGACAAACATATTCATTTGGAACCACCACCCCTACCAAAGAACGGTGGCGTTTTCAACAACACCCACGGGTCGAACCGCCCGGTTTGATGATCAAGACTAATTTTCCCTCTACTGCTACTACTCCCTTCGCCACCGTATCTATAGCCTTTTCTTGAACTTCCAAGCCGCGGCAGAACGACGTCGTAGCTACTTGACCGCTTGAGCTTATTGTTCCGGCTCGAAACCAGCTGCCTCCTCACTGAATCCGGCAGTCTCAACGTGTACCGCTCCGTGTTCTCTCCCGGTTGAACTACTGAGTGACCCGTCGAGTGTGACCTTGGAAACTTCCCGAATATTCCAGATCTCGCCGGACGGTTCTCTATCTCAATCGCTTCGCTGCTCTGATTTTCACTTACATTCACAACAACCGCGTCGTTCTGTTGCTGATCATCATTAATTTCATTTGTACCGGTACTTTCTTGGTGATTCGAATTGTTATTTGACTCGGAAAGCGGGTGATTTGAGTCGGGCATCAGCTTTGCGCGGCAAACCGGACACGTGATGTGCGAGGCCAACCACGCGTCGATGCAGTCGGGATGGAATACGTGGTGGCATTTCGGCAGCAATCGCAGAGTTTCGTAGTCCTCAAACTCGCTCAAGCACACTGCGCACTCCAGAGCCCCTTTGCCAATCTTGAGATCCTTGACGTCGGAGTAGACGAACATCGGAAACTTCTCAATCACAGCC